>AYEL01076321.1:0-23705 GCA_000484575.1 Olivierus martensii | reverse complement strand
TCGAACCCGGGTCCTCCAGAATGGAAAGCCGAAGCGTTTCCACGCGGCCAATCCGGCCGACTGAAGGACTATTTATACTACTGCTGAGATCAGCTATCAGGTAGAGCAGGGGTGGACAATTATTTTCTTCCGAGGGCCGGATAAACAATCTTCAGGATGAAGCGGGCCGTATAATAATTAAAATGTACTTAAGGGCGAATTTAACATTACGGCGCGATAATGTATTTATGCTGAAATTATTGATGATAACATTAGCTAATCTATTAATAATTAATAAAAACTAGTTTGACATAAAATGACTACTCAAGCTCAAGAAAGATTTATTCTTGCATAAAGAATATTTTTCTCACCATCACACGGGACAAGAATAATGGTTGCGCTAATTTGTCCGCACAAGCTCTTGTCAATCTCGCTATATACTTTGACATAAAATGACTACTCAAGCTCAAGAAAGATTTATTCTTGCATAAAGAATATTCCTCTCACCATCACAGGGGACAAGAATAATGGTTTCGCTAATTTATCCGCACAAGCTCTTGTCAATCTCGCTATAGCCACTTTTTTTTTTTGTTAACAGATGACGCCACTTTCCATTCAGGGAGAATACTAAGTGACGGGGCGAAACAAGCCCTATAATAATGGTTTCGCTAATTTATCCGCACAAGCTCTTGTCAATCTCGCTATAGCCACTTTTGTGATACACAAACAATATATTCGTGTATCAATATTATTTTTAAAATATACTTTTCTTGTGTTATTTTCTTAAGTTTTTGTTTGTAAATAGTTCAAAAGCATCCGTAGAAACTATTTTTTCCATTAGAAACATTAGAAAATAATTCGTTCTACAAATTAATAAATTCAGATAATTTTCTTTAAAACATAAATAGGTCTATTTTATCAAACTCATTGCTTGCTAATAACCTATTACATCAGAATGTTACAAAATATTAGGTACCTACGTAATTAATTTTCCAAAACAAATTTACAATTTAATATGAATGGCGAAATTTACTATGTTCATGGTTTTTTTTTATTTTTTGTTTTTGCATATTTTTACGCCCCCTTTGAATCAAAGCATTTCCACGCGGCCAATCCGGCCGTCCGAAATAGCCTATTTTTTGCATATTTTATGGCCCCTTTCCAATCAGGAAGATTAACTAAGGGGGCGGGGCCAGTTCCAACCACGGGCTGCACCCACACCCGTGTAAGGGGGCGGGGCCAGTTCCAACCACGAGTTGCACCCACACCCGTGGAAGCGCACTTTTTTGCATTTTTACGCTCCTTTCCAATCAGAGAGATTACTAAAGGCGGGGCCAGTTCCAACCACGGGCTGCACCCACACCCGTGGAGGGAGTTGGATTGTGAAGGATGGGGATCACCGGGCCGGGCCAAGCACTTCGAAAAAAATCCGGGGATCACCGGGCCGGGCCCAGCACCTCGAAAAAAATCCGGGACCAGCCCCGGGACGCGAACCGCATCAGAATGTTACAAAATATTAGGTACCTACGTAATTAATTTTGCAAAACAAATTTACAATTTAATTTGAATGGCGAAATTTACTATATTCATGGTTTTTTTTATTTTTTTGCATATTTTTACGCCCCCTTTCCAATCAGAGAGATTACTAAGGGGGTGGGGCCAGTTCCAACCACGGGCTCCACGCGTGTGCACCCCCACGCGTGTGCACCCACACGCGTGGAGGGGGGCCGGATGGTGAAGGACGGGGATCATCGGGCCGGGCCCAGCACCTCGAAAAAAATCCGGGACCAGAGCACCCACACCCGTGGAGGGGGGCCGGATGGTGAAGGACGGGGATCACCGGGCCGGGCCCAGCACCTCGAAAAAAATCCGGGACCAGCCCCGGGACGCGAACCGGGGTCCTCCAGCATGGTACGCCAACGCGTTACCACTCGGCCATCCAGCCGCTCTATGTTCATGGTTAATTATATCATCAAAATTTGGAGTAATTCGGTAGTGTACCTGTACACTAGGGAGCGTTACCACTCGGCCATCCAGCCGCCAAATCGGCTGGTCAAATTAATCGGCACTTTATCCTTGAGATTTGATCTCTTCAACGAAGAAGACTCATGCACAGGGCCACCGAGAGGGGGGACATCCGAAACTTTTGTCACGGGCCCGGCATCGAAGAGGGCCCGACTATCGGGCTTCGATGTATCACATAATGTATCCAATAGTTCGCAGGCAGCAGGCAGAGCGCCTATCTACCAGCCAAAGCAGTAGTGCCAAAATAAACTATTTTACATATAACACTGTTTGATAAGTACAAAATTATTTATCAAACAGTTTAAAGATCAATTTTAGGATGTCTAGTTTATGCGGCGGGCCGTATAAGATGCCTTTGCGGGCCGCCTTTTGCCCACCCCTGAGGTAGAGGATGCTACTCATAATTTAGCCACAATTTTTTAATGAAAATGAATTTTCAATCGAACTGGGCCGTCGGCCGGATTGGCCGCGTGGAAACGTTTCGGCTTTCCATTGTGTTTTCCAGAATGGATCTGGATCTATCTGTTGAACCACATCCTTCACTTGACGGCTAATCGCACCACAAATATAGATAAAATTCACGGTGGGCACTAGAATAACTTATCGCATAGTACCAACTTGGTAGAAAGCTGTGTCACCCTATACAGAAAAAATATATTGTTAGTTATGTTACTGAATCTCATGAAAGATTTTTATTAAACCAAAGTGATGCACTTTTTTAAGTGAGGCTCGGACCACAGACTTATCACGGGCCCGAAAAAATTTCTCTCGGCGGCCCTGCTCGTGCAATCGGACCTAATAAATATATTAACCTCTAATGGCAGGAATAGTATAAGTTATCTGAGCTTTAGTATTTATTGCTATCTAATGACACTTAAAAGTTATAGGAGGAAAATAAAAATTAAATATCATAAAGAATTAGATGAAAAATAATTAAATAAGGACTTGTCTATACTGTATTTATGAACATATTCTGCATCATAATCGTAAACATCTCTTTCAAATTTTAAATTAATAAATTACATTGTGTATTTTATAAGTTAGTACTATATAGATGTAAATAATAATAAAATGATATGTATATTAGTAATTTAATAATTACAGCACATATTTTAATTGTTTAGCAATTTGGGAGCAACATAAAATTATATCAGATAAACATTTTGTCCAACATAATCAAGAAACATGAATATGCAATAGTTTTTCTTAAAAATTAATATGCAAATATATATAGATATAATTTGAGGAAAATATCTCGAACTCAGTATTTCGTATCTGACTGCGGGAATACAGGAAAAAGAAAATATTATTACTAAAAAATATTACACAATCATCAGTAAATTATCAAATTGTAAGTATCTTAGAAAAGTTGGTATTCATTTATTTAAATTACAAAAATGAAGAAATTTTATTAGAAATTACTATCAAAATGAAAGAACGTATTAGCGATACAAAAAGTGTTATGGATAATTAAAAGTTTACCAAAGTTTCCCATACAGTAAAATGGTCGGTTAGGTAGGTTAAGCCGCCATATCGCACGAAGGATATACTTCTTTATTTATACATATTTTACGCCTCCTTTCCAATCAGGGAGATTACTAAGGAAGCGGGGCCAGTTCCAGTTCCAACCACGGGCTGCACTCACACCCGTGGAAGGGGCCGGATGGTGAAGGACGGGGATTACCGGGCCGGGCCCAGTACCACAAAAAAATTCCGGGACCAGACCCGGGATGCAAACCCGGGTCCTCCTGCGTGGTACGCCGAACGAAGAATATACTGTATCTGACTGAGGCTATTTATAGAGTTCATCACAGGCTGGCCAACACCCATAATGGGGTCAACGGATGGTTGAAGGATGGGGTTCAACGCCGGGCTTGGACCCCTGTTGAAAAACTGGAGGCGTGGGACCCGGATTTGAACCTAGTCCTCCAGGATGGTAAGTCAAAGCTTTACCACGCGGCCATCCAGCCGACCATATAGTAAAATGAGAAAATTTTATAAAAAAGATTTATAATAATAATATTTTTTTGTGGGATATTGTATTTAAAACTTATCAATTATTGATTTATAAAAAATCATAAAGTTCAATAAACTTTCTTTATGAATTAGGGATATTTCCTTTAAACTTCCATATTTCTAAATCGGAAAAAATAATAATTAAGTATATTTTTTAGTATGTAGCCAAATAACTAAATTTTGAAATAGTATTAATTTATCTTTTTAATTTCTTAAAATTTAAACGTTTTCAGAAATCAAAATTATTATTATAAAAAATAATGCTCATTTAGAATAACATTTTAAAAACAATTAATCATTTTAAACAATAAAAAAACAATATTCATTTACGAGTTTTATGCACTCTGAAATTTAGTCAAAGAAACAATTTTCTTTCATAAATATCTTATTCTCTTTCGTAAGATTAGGTTAATTTTTAATTACACTGTCGAATATCACAAACAATATATTTGACGGTTGCCACTTCAGAATTCATGATGGGAGATCAGAAGATTAAAGGATAAATTCTCTTCTTGGAAAAATTTGCAGACATACCTTCACATGGTCATTCGGCTGATATGTGATTTACTATTTCTGACTGATTAAAAACACTCAATTAAGATATACACCTGAAGAAAAATTCAAGTTTGACTAAGCTCAGATTTTCCATTCTCAAGTACGTAGTAATGTTAACTTTAATGGTCTTAAAAGAATTTCATAAAATCAATCAAACATTTCAAATTTTAATTGGGAGACTTCAGAAGTTTGAATGTCCACATTTTTAATGCTTATTTAAGCATTAAAAATGCTTAGAAAATGACATCGAGATCATTTTTAATGGTAGAATATACTGTACATACAGAATTTCATAAAAATATCTAATAATCAGCTTAAAAAGTGTCAGTGTGGAACAAATATCATAATAATCTTATATATCTTCCTTCCTTCGGAATGTAGGCTACAAATAAGTAATTAAATTAAATGGATATTTCGGCTTAACTAACCTAACGGAATGACAGGCTTAGGCCTTGCGCGTTCGTGGACCTATGGATAAGGATAGAAGAACAGTAGTTTTTCCCCGATTAAAATGAACTCGAAGACAACGTAAAACAAAAATCAAAGATTTATTAAAGAAGGTAAGAGAGAGATTTTACAATTTTTGGTGTTAGAATGGCACCCATACCAGGTTAAAGTCAATAGGCTTGGAGATCTTTACTAAGACATATTCATTATTTATGACGATACATAATTGATATAAAATTATGTATACATTTGAAGAGTTATATTAACCGTTATTTTATTACAAAGTGGATATAATTTTGATACTGATTAAAAGTTTATATATAATATACACTTTTTAATCAATTACATGAGATGATATTTAATATACTGTACTTAATATTACTTATAATATACACTTTTTAATCAATTACATGAGATGATATTTAATATACTGTACTTAATAGTATTATTAAGAATTACAATCGATATAAATTTAAATGATTAATCAATTAATTAATTAAAATCTATATCTATTGTAAATCTTTATAATTGTAGTAAGAACAGTGCAGCATTGCATATTAAATCTGATTAAAAATGTATCATATGCGATCAAATGAACTTGGAAAATTTTCGTGGTAGGCTGTACAGACGAATAGATTTCAAGTTTAATAAAAATAGAAGGTTAAAGAACCTATTAATCAAGTCACATAAATGAGTCAAACATCATTGTCATTAATTAGTATCGTATTCATTAATTATATCGTATAATTATAGTATCGTATTCATTAATAGTATCGTAGTCATTAATTAGTATCGTATATTAATTAGTATCACTTGTCTTTGATTTACTTCCCTTTAGTTTGAATCTTTTCGATTTTCCGTTTTTTTTTTTTTTTGGAAAAAAAAAAACATTATTAAATGGATAAACATTTTTTTTTTTTTTTTTGAAAAAAAAAAACCATTATATCCATTTAATAATGTTTTTTTTTTCAAAAAAAAAACATTATTAAATGGATATAATGGTTTTAAATTCACATAAAAAATACAATATATTGTATTTTTTATGTGAATAAATTAAAAAAAACACATTTTCAATTAAAAAAACACATTTTCAAACAATTCACATAAATTTAAATTCACATAAAAAATACAATATATTGTGAAGTATATAGTTAAATATAAAATTGCTATTATTAAACATAAAATTAACATCTGTATCTATATTTACACTTCAAGGATTCATTAAATGGGTTTTTAATTACAAAATTATAATTTCGATTTCCTTATTGGGTAAAAGGAAAAACATACAGTTGATACTAATTATCTGTTGAGTAAAAAAATCTTAACTTTCATCGCCTCATATCAAAAGTTCAAAATGAATAAAGTAGAAGAAAGATCAAGAATATACGAATTTTATAAAGGAAAATCCATTTTTATTACTGGAGGAACTGGATTTCTTGGTAAAGTGAGTGTTGATTTGGTAATTTGTACAATATGCTGATAAATTTTTATATTATTAAATTTTTACAACTGTTTAGAAAATTATTCATGATTTTCAAATGATGATTAATAATTTAAAAATTTAAAGTATAAGAAGTATTTAAAGTGAACCTTTGATAAGCATAAATAAAACATTCATTTTTTAATTCGATTACGGAATGAACCTGCAATACTCAAATCTAATATATGATCTTTATTAAATTACTGATAAAACTCAAATAATCTGTTAATTTTTAGGTATATTTTATACGAATAAATTATCAATATATAACAATTTTAATATTAAATAAATCGTAGATCAGAATCTAACGTTGCCATATATGATAACGTTTCAGTCAATAAATAATTTAATTCTTCATTTCTTACGCATAAATTTATTATGCAATAATAATTACAATATATAAATAAAAATTAGAGATGATGGCTTTAAAAAAATGAGTGAAGCTTGGTTAAAAAATAGCATGTAGAGATTATTAAAAATTCTATAACTGTATATAGTTGTTCCAAATATATATTTATTGATCTTCATATAAATATTAATTATAGGAACGTTGCATAATCACTTTCTTTTACGTTTTATTAATAGAAGGAACTGACTATTCATGGGCATTTTTAATTCAAAAAAATGAAAACGAATTATTCGATATTTTTCTAGATACAATGCGATTATAAAAGATGTTTATCTTTTTCTCTATTTATATATGGAGAAACATGAAAATTGTTCTACATTTTTACGTTTTTAAGACAAATAACTAAGTAATGAAATTTTAAATACATATCTTTTAATTAATATTAATAAAATTGAATGGTATGATGTTTTAATTAAAAGTTTCATTAGAAAATCTCTAATTTATTTTTATGGTAAAATCATTTAATTTAAGGCATATGTGTTTGAGTTTTTTACTCTGACATAATTATTCTATTCTTTAAATGAAGTAATTGTAAAATTTCAATAATAACAATTATTTCTCTAAAATTCTCTCAAATAAATTGTATAGCGGATGATATATAGTAAAAGGATGATATAGCTTTCTTAACATGGCTTAAGAATTTTATTTATTTCTAATCAATTCAACAAAACTGGTAATTTTAGAAAAAATACATATTATTCAATAAAATCTCACAACTATAAAAATTCTACTAAATTGATTGGCATTCTAAAGAGAATATCAATCCATTTTCTAAGCTTAGTGGCTATAAGCAAGATTGTCCAGGAATTTCTGAAATATAACTTTCTTCTCTATGTATACGGATAATCAAATCAACTGTTAATCGTCATATTTGCATATACAGTATTTGTGATACCGTCTCTGTACGATTTAATGCTGTCATATATTAATGTAATTTTATGATATCATCCATTATGTCATATGATGGCATCATTTTTGGAATCTTGTGACTAATCCTAGAATAATTATCTCAATAATTACTTCATATATCCAATGATTTCATATTCGAGATCCTAAGGTTAAGTTAATTAAATTAAGCCACCATATCCTCATCCATTGGATATTCTGTATCTGGCGGCGGCCACTTATTGAGCCCATCATAGGCTGGCCAACACCTATTATGGGTTCAACCGATGGTTGAAGGATGAGGTTCAAAGGACCGGGCCAGGACCCCTCCCCAACACCTATGATGGGTTCAACCGATGGTTGAAGGATGGGGTTCAAAGGGCCGGTTTCGAGCTCCCCTATCAGCACACAAAATATTACGACGACGTTTTTCTTCACCCTATATACTATACAATATACGTATATATTCTTAGAGCCGATTTCAGGAAAATTTTTGAAATTTTTGGAAATTTCAGTATTGTGAAACCAGCATGATGATCTTATAAGTCTCACTTTCCTTCAGTAAATAAAGTATTGTAATATATATTTTACTAATAACAACTAAATTATTTTCTATTAATAATTTATAAGCCTGCTAGAATTTTATTTAGTAAAATCTTATAAGCGTCTCTTATCTGTTACATTCATGGTTGCATTTTAAACCATTTAAAATATATTTTTAAATTTGTTTAAATATCCAGGTAAACTCTGAATCACAGTTTGAATCAAATATTTTATTAGAAGATAAATTGTCAGTTTATAAATTAATTGTGCATTTGTTTATATTATTTTACAATATTTAATTTGTTTTATTTAAAATAAATAGCGCCTTTTCTTCAACATATTTGGCTATTTAAATAATAATTTTCTCTAGATAAGTAAACAAAAATTTAACATATCTATTTGTTTACTCATTTACCGAGAATTAATCGTAAAGAATAAACAAAACGCAATCTATTAATATTTAATTTTAATTAATAAATTCATATATTAATTCATAAAGAAACTCAATTATAAATTACCATAATTTGAATTTTCATAATATTTATTCTTTTTTCTTAAACTATAACGTAATTTATAAATTAGTTTACAGTATTTTTTAATGATAAATGATACAACTAGTAATTACTAACAATTATTACTATTTAACGTATACTGGGTATCTATTTTGATTACGCACAACAGAAAAATTAATGTAATTTTAGATTAAGTCAATTTTCTGCTTCCTAGATGCGCTAATTTAAATAAAAATGTTTACTTTTTAGAGTTTATGATGTAACAAAATAGATGAAACTATTTTTAAGTCTGTTCGCTAAACAGATCATAAGAAAAACAGAATTAAAATATGAATCTGCTGAGTGGCTCGTGCTATAATTCCATCTGAAAAATCGCGTTTTATTCCGGATTCCAGATGTTTCAAGGAGATCCGGACTCAACCTGTTGAAACTCATACTTCAATTTAATGGCCGATCCCATGAAAGATAACATTGATCGTTAGTAGATTCAGTCTGTTCGCTAAACAGATCATAAGAAAAACAGAATTAAAATATGAATCTGCTGAGTGGCCTCGTGCTATACTTCCATCTGAAAAATCGCGTTTTATTCCGGATTCCAGATGTTTCAAGGGGATCCGGACTCAACTTGTTGAAACTCATACTTCAATTTAATGACCGATCCCATGAAAGATACCTTTGATCGTTAGTAGATTCGGAAATTGTTGTAATAGCTCGAGCAAGATTCAGCGGCATAATTGAATTAATAACCAAACATTTCAAAAGTTTATTATAATATGATGCTGAATAATTTGACGAAATTATTCTATAATAGTCTAATGTATAGTTTAGCTATTAAAGGACATTTATTTGAACATTTGTTATAGATTAAATTAGATTAGTATGATTAAACCGCCATATCCTCATGGGATATTGTATCTGGCAGCGGCCACTTATAGAGCCCATCACAAGCTGACCAACACCCATGATGGGGTCAACCGGATGGTTGAAGGATGGGGTTCAACAGGCCGGGCCTGGACCCATCCACAGGCTGACCAACACCCATGATGGGGTCAACCGGATGGTTGAAGGATGGGGTTCAACAAACCGGGCCTGGACCCATCCTGAAAAACTGGAGGTATGGGACCCAGATTTGAACCCGATTTCCAGGATGATATGCCTCAGCTTTACCGCGCGGCCATTTATTATAGAGATTATGTTACTTTACTTTTATTTTAAAATGATTTTACTTTCGATTTAAAATGTGATATGCTACTTGATTAGTTCATTTAAATAGGTTTATTAAAAACATAAATTTCTTTAGTAATTATTATTCTGATTATTTATTAACTGTAGGGGTAGGCAACCAGAGGTTGCCCACCCCTACAGTTAATAAATTACGGGCAGGCCACATTATTTTATTATATCTAATACCAACGCTATGTATACTTACATACCCACATTTTATTATATCTAATACCAATGCTTCTCTTTTTTAAATAAATACTATTATTATCAATTGTTTTTGTTTTGGACCGTGGCCCACCATAAATTTTTCTATACGGCCCCCTACTTACAAGGCCGGCCCGAGAAAAAGCGGAGCCCAGTGCAAAGTTGTCGTGCGGGGCCTTTTAATAATAATGATAATAATAATAATAATAAACAGTTTCAAACAAAAGTTGGATCATGCAGGATCGCGGGGCTTTGTGTGATCGCACTAGTTCGTACCGCCCTCCGGCCGGCCCTGCTTACAAGTTAGTAAATTTACAAAAATAAAACTATTTGTAGAGTTTGAAATATTTTAAATTAAATAATTAGAAGTGCATTATAAATCAGTTCAAAATGTGTTTTTCTCAGTATTGTATGCTATCATTTAACTTTTAAATTTTTATAATTAGTTGATGATTGGTTAATTTAACTATTTCGTCAGATCTTACATGGGCGATTGCGGCGGCCATTTCGAATCTACCACGGACTCACGGGTACCCATGATGGGATCCGTTGAAGAGTTAAAAGATAAATTTCAACAGGTTGAACCCGGATCCATCTCTGAAAAATATGGAATACAGAATAAAACGCGATTTCTCAGATAGAAGTATAACATGCCGTCATTCAGCCGACCCATATTTTTTTATACTATTTTTCTCGAGATCTGTTCAGCGAATAGACTTAAAAATAGTTAACTCTATTTTATTACATCATAAAATTTAGAAAACAACTATTTTTATTTAAATTAGAGAACTTAAGTAGTGGAAAATTGGCATAATCTAAAATTACATTAAATTTTCTATTGTACATAATCAATGTGAACACCTGGTATATGACTCCGATCGTTCTAGAAAACCAAACATCGATTTTTACGCAAAGATTATATTCAATATCTTATTAATCATTTTTAACACTTCCACATATTGATTTAACTTCTGTGACAATAAAAAATATAGATTAAGAAATTTTTTTTATCACTTTTAAATTATCTTATGGGACTTTTTTAAATTCTTCCAATCATAATTGTCATACATGTTAATTAAAATATTGTATATTAGTTGGTCAGGTGATTTTTCTTATGTAATCAACTGATAATTTATGTTGATAATTTATCTTCCTAAAACATTTCATTTTGAATGAATCAATCGTCATCTGAAAATGAAGCAGGTAGGTGAAATTTCTACAGATTTTACGAAAAAAAGAGAACTAGTTTGAAATTTATATTATTATATAATTTACAATATTTAAACAAAGACATTAAAGAGAATGATACTAAAATGATTATAGAATAGGAAAGAAAATAAGCGAGATGTTTTCGTTTAAAATTACAATATTGAATACATTTATGCATGGCATTTATGTCTTCAATTTCTTACATGGTAATTAATTTTTATAGCCGAAAACATTTTTAATTTTGATCTGATAAGAATTTAATTGTAACTTTATATCTAAAGTGAATAAGAGAGACAGCGATGAATTAAACCATTAATATTTTTCTAATAATGTTTAAGCAAAATACATTATTGCAAAGACAAAACACGTTCATATTTATATTCACACTGATAATCGAAGAATGGAAGACCAAATCGAATAACCTTATTTGCTTATTTGATAAATTATAATTTAAAATTAGAAAACAAAACATTGCAAGAAAATAACTAAACTATTATTAGATGATAGGAAAACGAACGAAATTTTATTTTATATCGATCAAATAAAACTAATAATTTTATTTTAATTCACACAATTGTTCGTGATTAGTTGAAAATATTTTATCGGATTATATTAAGGGATTAATGCATTCAAATTTTTATTTTTCTTAGATGTTTATCACGTTTCTAATGACGATTGCAATCGTTTTTGCTTCGGAAGATTTCTATTCCTACGAACAACACAACAACTTGATGAACTCGCCTGAACAAACGTTAACCGGTTGTAAATGGAAGATGGAAAACAAAGTTATTAAAACTTATTGCAGTTTATACTTCAAATGGCAACCTTATAATGTATTCAATATGACTACTAAATTATATTCCATCCATTTTATTTTTAAAACCTATCCAGAAGCATGGAAAAACAACGTAACCTACTTGTACCCGCATTACGCTGAATTACGAAATGAAAATGGCACTGATAAGTTAGATCCGACAGCCATTATTTTTCCTCTTTTTGTGAAATTAATAGTCAACGGCTATATCAAAGAATATTTAATAAAGATGGAATTTCCGAATTATGTAGAGAAACCGGTGGCTTATTTCAATATTGAAAAATTAAATTTATCCAGGCTGAGCCAAGAATTTTCTCCTTATCAGTGCGGATTAAATATTTTCCAAAATCCATTTTGGCCTTCCTGGAAAGGCTATGGATTCCAATCCATAATTTTTTTCTGGATAAATATTTGGCAGGAATATTTACTTCAAGCCAACATCACAGAAGTTACCCTTACTTTATCTGAAAGCATAACCGAATTATCTCCTTCTTTAAATTATTTAAAAGACTTAAATATATTTATGTTCAGTTGTTATAAATGTGGGTTGACAGTTATCCGGTTTGTTGCTTTCTTTCCAAATATACGTATTTTAAAGTTTCCTTTCAATAAAATTAAATATATAGATCAGGATGCTTTCCTTTCCGTTCCAAATTTGGTCAAATTGGATCTGAAAGGGAATTTACTCTCAGCTTTACCCAACTCAATTTTTTACCTGCCTAAGTTACTGTTTGCTAACTTCGCCATGATAAAACCCAACAGTAATGTTTTTAGTTTGGAAGAAAATTTTAATATGTCTAGTAATATGATTAGTTTAACATTAACTCAAACTGTTTTGAAATACCTGACGAATAAATCATTCGAATGTTGTCCATTACTTAAAATCTTGTATCTAAAAAATTGTGAAATTGTGAACATTTTCCAGGATTCGTTCCGAGGATTAGATCAACTAGTCTTTCTAGATGTTTCTGAAAATAAAATAAGAAATTTTGATAAAAAAACATTCGAGGACCTGCGAGAACTTCACACTCTCCTTTTGAATAATAATAGAATCGATACCATTGAAGAATCCTTGTTTCGTTCTTTGACAAAACTAACTGTGCTGGATCTTTCTGAAAATCAAATAAAATACCTTCCAATTGGCGTCTTTCAAAATCTAACCAATCTACAAAGCATCAATCTCTTCAAAAACAAACTTGTTTTTTGGGAACATAATACTTTTCGTCACTTGCCATCTTTAAAAATTCTAAATATATCGAGAAACTACATAACGGCGTTGGATGAATCTATGATTGAAGACTTAAAGCATATAAAAAAGGTATGGATAACAGAAAATCCTTTTGACTGCAATTCATGCCATTTACCACACCTTATTAAATGGTTAAAAGAAAGAATATCATCAGATTCTTATTTTCGATATAACTGCGCTTTTACAAAGGAAAATCCAAAATGGATCACTGTTATGAACGTTAAATTTAATGAAAAACTATGCATCGTTACATCTATTAATTATTTCTTCAATGTGGGAATTCCTTTAATTGTTTTAGCATTTATTATCATAATGTTAGTAATAATGATATATAGATATCAAAGGCACATCAGAATGAAAGCATCCGGTTATAGAAGGCTAAAAAATTTAAACAAATTCAAATACGACGTTTTCATTTCTTATAGTTCGAAGGATTTTTTATTCGTCGAGAAAATTATTTATAAAATGATAGATTACGATTTTAAAATTTGCCTAGACGAAAGTAATTTCCTTGCCGGAAATGAAATAACCAACGACATTATTAATAATATCAATAATTCTAAGAAAGTGATATTCGTTCTTTCTGAAAATTTTGTCCGAAACGAATTTTACAAATTCGAAATCCAAATGGCTGAACACTGGTTATTCAAGAGGAACGACGTCTTAATATTACTAAAATACGGATATATACCAGCAAACATCATCAGTAAAAAATTGCGAAATTTGATAAATGTGCATGGTTATTTGGAATGGAATGATTCCCAGGAAATGGCAGTCTTTTGGCAGCATTTCGAAAATGCTTTAAAGAAAAATATGTTCTTTACTAAAGATAATTACATAATTTAATTACGCAATATCGAATAATACTCAATAATATCTACTATTGAGTATTATTATTATATTTAATTTTAAATACATATAACATTAATTAAGAGTTTTAGAAAGAGATGTTTTCTAAAAATTCGCTATACATTAGATCCAATTTTATATATTTATCGACTGTTCTATGTGATTTATTTCAAATATTTGATGTTTTTATATTTAATAAAATTTAATTAATTAATAGTCTTCATTGTAAAATTTTGTTAAGTGAATTCGACATTGAACTCAGAATTAACCGTTTTATCTAACTGTAGATCATAAGATACAGGAAATTGTCATACGCAATTCTAAATATTAATTTATGTAAATTAAAAAAAAAAAATTGTGATTATATAGATTCACAGTAAATTCATTATAAAGATGATAATTTAGAATAAATAAGATACAGGAAATTGTCATACGCAATTCTAAATATTAATTTATGTAAATTAAAAAAAAATTGTGATTATATAGATTCACAGTAAATTGATTATAAAGATGATAATTTAGAATAAATACTGAAATATTTGTATACAAAGATATGTAAATTTGATTTGAATTAACTCATTAAATATATATAATTTCAGTTACTAATATTAAAGTGACGTATAAAAAGGTGTTAAAATAAATTTCATCTGCATATTTAATTCGAACTTATTTTATTCATTTTTATTGTATAGTATTTAGTTAATTTCAGTAATATTTTTTGAATATATAAATCTAAATAATATTATTATTATATTTTATAAAATATTTGAATAAAGGAGCTTCTCACTTTGCATTGTGATTTAATTTCATTCTAAGTAAGCTGACCATTTCAGAAAACGGGAAAAAATTCACTCAGAAGTATAATTTTAACAGTTTATTTTCCTATTCAAACAGCACAGTTATAAAATAACTGACCCTATTCACAGCTCACTGGAGTGAGTTCTAATTAACATATGACCCTGAATCCTGATATATGCTAATAAGACCATTTTCGATGAAAAATAAAATAGTTCAAATTTTCACCTCTAGGCAAAAATATGGCTCTTTATGGATGAAAAATACATTCTGAAATGCAGCATTACAATAATAAGACTTTATTATTTAAAAAGCAATCGATTACATGCTGGATACGTAACATTGCATGACCAATGATCGCTGGAAGCGTTTCCTGTGGAATGTCTCTGACATGCTGATTTAAGCTTGCCTTCAGGTCAGCCGCACACTATATTCTTCTGTGATAAACTCGATCTTTCAAATATTCCCACAGACAGAATTCACAAAGATTTAAGTCTAGAAATCGTAAAGGGATTTTAAAGTCTGGAGATTCGAGCGATCATTAATCAGCGTGTAATCACTTAAATGGAGTACATATTGAATAATATTATTGTAATGCTGCATTTCTGAATGTATTTTTCATCCATAAACCTCCATATTTTTGCTTAGTGATGAAAATTTGAACTATTTTATTTTTCATCGAAAATCGCTACACCATGGTCTAATTAGAATATATACCAGGTTTTAGTGTCATATGTTGATTAGAGCCCGCTGTAGTGAGTTATGAGTAGGATCAGTTATTTTATAACAACCCTGTATATCTACCGACTTATCAGATTCATTGTTTAACTAATTAACAATAACATCAATATAATAACACATTTTAAAACTTAATCGCGATACCGAAAAGCCATCCCATATTGAGGTGGAACTAAAAAATTTCAATAGTAGAAAGTTACTGGAAAGTATTAAATACTAGGTTGAAAAATATAATATTTTATCGAAATTCGTTTTTCATCCCATATAATTGTTAGAAAATATGCAATTTAAACCGTTGATTTTATTTAAAGACTTCAGTTAAATCATGCAAATATAATGACGATAAAATTTATTTGAATCTTAATTTTGAAATAACTGTATCTTTCTATTAAAGTTTTTTTCGAATGAATAACAAAAATCGGTAGGATTCTAGTTTAACTATAGCACGCTGCTGATTGGAGCGGTTAATCTTTAATACAACGGAATTATCGATTCGTATTTTATACATCAGTCGGTGGGTGGTGAATCTTCAATTCCAATCAGCAGCGTGCTATGGTTAAACTAGAATCCTACCTAAAAATCTGTTCCAGAGAAATTATAGAAGAATAAATTCATCAAATTTTATCCATCTAAGATTTTATTTATATATAATTAAATAATAAAATTTGAAACCGCTTGTATTAATACTAAATTGAAAATGTCACTACCTAGTTATAAATATGATTCCAACAAATATTTTAGTTTTATTAAATTATATATATATATATCCAGGAATATATACAATATATATATATCGACAGTATATTATATATATACCTGTATATAATATACTGTCGACTTTATGTGGTAACGTCGATGTTTTCCCACATCTATGGGGTGCTAATTATATTAATAACATATCAGAGAGTAAATGACTTACTACTTCAACTCAAGAGTCAAAACCAAAGTTTAATATACAAATATTTAATCTCCTTTTTAATACAGGTAAAAACCAATAATTAATTTTAATTTAATTAATTATTAATTATTGGTTTTTACCACTAAAAAATTAAATAAAAATCTGAATTAATGAGAATGATTACTTTTAATGTTCATACAACATTAAAAGTAATTATTCTCATAAATTCAGATTTTTATTTTAAGTAATAAATATTCCATTAAATTAAATTATTTTTTAAATTGTGAATTTATGTGGTAAAGTAATTGAAAACATATTAATTAAGTAAATTTAAATATTTATTTAATAGCTAATAATACATAATCATAATAATGACTTACTGGATGATTTGGGAGAATTTGAAGGTATATCCGAACGATCGAAGTAAACGTTGAGAAGTTCGTGGACATTTTCTTCTTCAGTTTCATTATCTTGCTTACTAACATCAGGAATAAGTTGAGAATCATGTTCAACGATGCTCCTTTTCTTTCTTCCCCAAGATGGGAATGATCCTGGTCGATCGCGATCGTTACATATGACCTTGCAAGAAAATATCCCAAATTCGATTATTATGTATGATTTTTTTATGTTTTATTATTATATATATAAGTTCTTACTGGTTCGCATGGGCCCCTACAAGTTCTAACGGTTGCTTGGAAAACAAGTAAATTAGAATCCGGTATTTTAAATGCGTAAAATTCTGCTTCCAATGCTCCATCGGGAGTACGATGAAGTTCCGGAAAAACATATAAATCTACAGGACAACTGAAATCGTAAAATAAAATAAAATAAATAAAAATATTATTTAACAATTGAATTAGGATAGGCCAAACTCTTAAAATTCCGATTACAAATAGAGAAAATTGCTACTCTATTTCGTTTCCGAAAAAGGAATTATCTTTAATTGAGGAAACAAATAACAACCCAATCGTAGGGAAATAATGGAAAGTGGTCGACAATATTAGGATTGTATGAACAGGAAGTGTACATGTACGATTTACCATTGACCCTTAAAGGTACAGGGCAACAGGAAGTAAGTAAAGGGAAATGTTTTCTCTCGGAAATTTTTACAGCAGTTTTCACTGATTATTTACATTTTATCACTTTCTTTTATTTCCTGTAAATCTTTATCGAATCGTTTTTGTTTATCCATGCAATCAGAATAATTTAAAAGATCGTTTGCATTTAAATCATCATAAAAATTAAAAAATAATGGTAAAAATATGTATATGTAAAATTAAATTACCCTTTGGCATCGATTAAATGAACTTGTCTTCCAGAATATGGATCTTTGGCAATCACATTAGTGGCAAAAATATCTGTATAATATTCATATTGGACTGGAAAAATTTTTAGCAATAATTATAGAAGAAAAAAATCTATAATATATGTAAAACAAATCTAAAATTACTAACAATGTCCTCTAGCTTCGATTCTGAATGTTAGAAGATCCCCAACAGCAATGGTATTAGTTGGTGTTCCTCTATACGAAATTATTAATCGTACAATCGATGTTAGCATATCTTGAGCAGGTAAATGCTCTATTTGTGTAGGAAATCTTCTCCTTTAAATCGCAAATATAAAATTTAATTAATTTACCAGCAATAAATAAATTTAAATAAATAATTTTAGCAAAACCTTGTTACTAACCCATCTGTCCTAGCATCCAGATAATTTGATGTCACGACAGCCTCTCCAGGACCAGATAAGTAGCATGTTAAATTGTATTTCTTATCTCTACTTGTTTGTACATAATCATTGAACTGAACTACTACAATATTTGTCATCGAATCGCCATACTGGAAGAGTTTGAATTATTTAAATGTTAACGTGATTAAAAATAAAAATAATAAAATGTTTTATAGATTAAAAAATTATATTATACTCACCTGTTGTGTTCCACACCTAGGAAATCCGTTTGGACGACTGATTCTTAGAACATTAACTGTTCCGCCATTTCCATCAAAGAAACAAGAATCGTAAAAACCATAAGTGTAAATCCTACCAAAAAATGGTTCCGTTGTTTTCAAAGAGAATTCCATTCCGTCTAAAGAACAGCTTTGACTCACTGAAATACGATTAAAAACTTGCAGTTGTTATTTGTGACATTCCTATAATTAATAATTACAAAAGATTCTTACCATCCATGCAACCAGAATTTCCAGTACCAAATCCTTCTCTTTCGTAATAATCAAACTGAGAATCTTTCTCAAAATGTGCAGGGTTATTGAGCTGTAATTGTCTGGAATCTTGATCCGTTAATTCGCAATTATCGGGAAATACAGCTCTGAAAATATTACTCATATTAATTTAGATAAACTATGAATATAGCTTTCGAAAGTTATTAGTCTAAATTACTTACCGGAAATTAAAAGCTACGCAAGAAAAGTCTTTCTCATCCATGCAAGCTTTCTCACATTCTTCTATTCGTTCAGCCCTGACAACTCGACGGATATAAAAATTTCTCATTCGTTGTCCGGTTCCAACTCTTCGGAAAATGCTTAACATTCCTGGTTTGCAAATTTCTGGCGATCCAGATATAAATGGTGGAGGTGGTCCTCCACCCTGAACAAATGGAGGACCTCTAGGAGGAAGAGGAGGATAACCTGCGTGAATAGGTGGAGGTCCTCGAGGAGGATACATTGGTGGTCTATATCTATGTCCATACGGATAGGATGGCCCCGGTCTGTTCCAAGATCTATCGTAAGTCCCTGGTCTTCCACCGTAACTGCTACCATGAGGCATCCCACCAAAACTACTACCATGATGAATTCCACCATACCCTCCACTGTGGGGATTTCCATAATTGCTTCCAAAATGGCTATTTTGAATATATCCAGGTCCATATCCTGAACCGGCTCCATATCCTCCATGACCACCTCCAAATCCTCCTCCATGAGTAGCTCCAAAACTTCCTCCAGGTCCACTTCCATATCCTCCACCAGGACTAAGATGACTTCCAAAAGTACTTCCAACGTTATCTGAACGACTTCCAAAATGATTTCCATATCCTTGGTTACCTTGATTACGCACTGAAATAAAAATTTCTTATAAATAAAAAATTTAAAAATAATTATCGAAAGAAATTCTAACTAGTTTAGAATATATTTGCTCGGAAATATTTTTAAAAAATTATTACATAAGAATATGAAATTAATATCATTTAATTAAGTGTGTGAATTTTTAAGGCTGTAGAATTATTTGCAGCAATCATTACATGAAAAATCCGTAATTTTTTAAATTGTTTTCGTGCGAAAAATATTCTTCTTTTCCAGTAATTTACTTACTCCACTTGAATTCGTAGTAATCGTAATATTTGTCGTCAACTAATTTTGGTCTTCCAGTTCTCCTATTGTCCTGATCTGTACTAAATCGGCAAGATAAGTATCCAGAACTGTAGGTAACAGCTTGACATGAATGGCCTAATTTCTTGACGCATTCATCTAAACATTCTTGAAATGAATGAGCTTTCACCTCCACTTGGTGAGCCACATCCAACCTCTTGCGTCGAAAGCACTCAAAGGTAGCATTGTTGATGAGTCCGTCTAGGAAGGAGAGTGTATTGAATTGTCAGTATCTTGTTCAATATAAAATCTTCCATCATCGTATAACATAAGAGAGAAAAGTTTACTTACATTTCTTTTGCGATAATCTGTACTTTTTCTGCAATGAACATATTAAATCTCTCCAAAATTATTTCGTTATTATTCATTATTTCAATTTTCCCAAAATCATAATCATTAACAAGAATATTTTCCTTATAATAATCAAATTAAACAAGTTAGTGCTGTTTCCTTTAATTTTGGATCATAAAAATGTTTAAATGTTCTTCTGATAAAATTTTTTTTGTTTCCTTCTAGCTGATAACAGATAATAATCCAATTATCTTGCCGATATCATTATAAGTCAAATAATAATTTTTCCTTCCTGTTATTTCCTTATTTATGTTGTTAATTATTATACTCAGACTGCAATATGCCACCACTTGATTCTTCAACATGACAAAATTTTTTTTTCAAATTTCTTTTATTATATTGCATTAATAATAAACTAAGTATTTATAAAATATGTAAAAATTTTGAAAATTTTTAACAATATTCAACATTATGTAATATGCTTGAAGCTATTATAATTCAGTTTTATTCTCATGTCAGCTTATTGCATTTAATCTTCATTCTAAGTTATATTATAGTTGAAATAAACATGAAAGTATGTTATAATTTAATGATTATGATTGTGCTGTTAATCTTGAACATAAAAATAATTATAATATATATTATTAACATAAATGAAGACTTTAGATGCTAATTATTCTACTAAATATTTTAAAGTTGAAGATATAATTAAAGAAATATTATTCCAGATTCAATATATTATTGATTCCATTCTACATGATAAGGTTATAAGGTTATACGGATAGTTTTATAATTTTATTTAGTGCAAACTGACTTTCACTTGTTGATCTTTGATTGATTGAAGATGGCAACATTTTCAATTATTTATAAAATTAGTATTTGCAAGATTAACTGTTTGAGAACATTTCTTAATAATTAATTATAATAAGTCATTATTAAATAATGAAGCCACTTAAATTAGAGACAAAATGCAAAAAAAGCGAAAGACCACCTGGGGATTAGCACTGGTGTTGCAGTTGGTTTTACATAGACTGCGGTTTCGAAACGGTGTGCGAAATAGCGAATTGTGCGAAAGTCAAGGGATGCCTGTAATTAGCATTTATCTAGAATGAATCATCTACTGTTTCAAAAACAGTAGAATGATAATATTCAACCAACAGGGAAATGTTTATGATTTATAAACATAGTTTTTATTTGTATAATAAAATTGAGTCATTACATTAAATTTTAAAAAAGTAAAAAATAATTAGAAATTGATTAAAACTACTTTATTTGATAGAAATTACATGCAGACATAGGTGTATTCAGGGGAGCGGCAATGGGGCATATGCCCGTTGTTTGGAGATAATCAAAGAAACAAATATACAATAATTGTTTAAATTATTTGTATTATGGTGCCATGACATTTTTTCTGAATCTGCTACTGAATGCAGAAATATAAAAAATTCTATATTGCATGCATTATAAGAAAGTAAAGTCCTACATGTGTCACATAAGTATACTCTTAGTAATGTTTTATTGTTACGTATGCTGGGTAAAACTTTTACGTGTCTTTTCTTAAAAACCAAAATAAGTTGTATATAAATTTATGTATATAACTATTAGATTCAATATGTAAAATACAACATGCCAAAAATATGTATGAATGCTAAGAACAAAACTAATAGAAAATATGTGAACAGCATACGCTGTATATACAGGGTAGTCATAATTAAGCTTCCACTCTTCAGAGACTTCTGTAGGCAGATATAACAACTTGAATGGCATTAAATTTTGGTAGGAAAACTAATTAGGCCATAGGAAACAAGATTTTGTGAAAAAGTTTAGTTCAAAAAGTAGGGGAAATATTATACTGTACAATGTAAAAAAAAGCTTGAAATGGACAGACAAATGAATAACAAAGGCTAAACTGAAAGGAATGATTACCTTTTTGTGTTGCATTTAAGATAATACAGGAATAAAACATTTAACTATCAGCTTAGTTCACAGTAATTCTGAAAGTTAGTGGAGTATAAATGATTTCAGAAACTTGGTGCCCAACTTCAGTACATTGAGCTCACCTATGTGCAATAGGATATGGTTCAATGTGGCTACTATTCTCATGAATAAGAAATTGTAGCCTGCATACAGCATTCTCAACAGTACAACATAGCATGTTTGGAAGACAACATAGCATGTTTGGAAGACAACATAGCATGTTTTGAAATCTGTACAAATTTTGACCTTTAGGGTTGTCAAATTTGTTATAGTACTACAAGAGACATTGGCCTTCAGGTGATCCCATAACCAAAAATTAGATGGAATATCAGGGGAGTGAGATAGCCATGCAACTGAAAAGCAGTGATTAATCACTCTATCTTCTGTGAAGTGATGTTGTAGAAGCTGCTATAGTTATCATGCAATGTGGAAAAATGCTCCATCTTACATAAAAATGATGTTGGGTTGACATCAACCTTATTTTATGCAAATTATTGGATTCTTGAACTATAACAATACCATATACCTTCTATCAGTGTCATCTTAAATTAAACTTTTTTCCTGTAAAATCCTGCTCCCCATATCGTAATTAATCTCCCTACCAAATTTGGCATCATTCTGGTTATTAGATTGGGCTATAGAAGACTTTGAATAAAGGAAATTTAATTATGGCCAGCCTGAACTTCATGCTGCAAGTGGTAACTATACATATTCCAAGCTGCTAATAAAGTGAAGAGTATTCTTTGAATGACATTGATGTTAAATTTTACAATTTAAAGCATAATACTGTCTTAATTGTTTTACAACACAAATTGAAATGATGCAAATTGGGATCCATTGGGATGAATTATTTATATCTAAATGAACCTAATAATCATGCCTTATTTTAACCCTTGAAATCATAACGGAAATTTTAATGATTTGAACAATTTAAACTAATTTTATCACCATCTCGTAATTAGATTATTAATTATTTTATTAAATTAATGAGTGGCATCATCCATTAATTAATAATTCTGTGGATCGGAGGTATAGGGCACTATGTCCATTTTTGGCCAAAATGAGATTACAGGTAGGCCTCGATTAGCGCGAATAATTGGTTCCACGAATTTCTCGCGCTAATCGAATTCGCGCTAATCGAAGTATTAACTCTATGGAAAATATGGTAATTGGTTCTTGCTTTGTGAGATTCCGGCCATTAGCTAACTTCACAATGAATAACT
>AYEL01076320.1:0-36786 GCA_000484575.1 Olivierus martensii | reverse complement strand
AAACAAGTTAATTTCCTTGTAAGAGTAAACCTCTTTGTTTTCTTTTTTTGAAAGGAAATTTATCAAATTATATGCATATATTTTATCATCTCTTTTTTAAATGAATATATTTAAGTACACTTTGATGGCTACGAAAGACGAAATCCAGCAGCCTTAAGAGAGAGTTTGGAGAAAACATGGCGGTCAGGATCAAAATGTAAACAGCGATTCGTTTAGGCACTCAGCTATCATAATAAAAACATTAAACAATACTGTAATAAATTTAAAGCATACAGTGCGAGAAATTTGTCCTAAAGGTTCAGATTTTAAATATAATTAAGACTACGGCATTCTTTACAATATCAGGGTCCCTAGAATCAGCTGTTTGCATTAGCCAGTGGCCAAATAGCTACCACATGTTTGTAAGTGGTAGCCAAAATGGAAATTCTGGTAGCAATTAGCTACTTGGCTACCGGGTTTGTTGAGCCCTGTTATATCCTATTATAATTGATAAATTTATTTATTTTTCTTGAAAATGTCTTAAAAATTTATGAGAAAAATAATATGAGGAAAATATTACATTTATTTAGATAATAAAAGTTATCAATTATCAATAATATGATATTTAAATAAAAAATGTAATAAAATAATTTAAAATAAACAAATTTAATAAATATATTATTTTTTTAAATTTTTCAACCCATTTTAGAGAAATTTAGTATAACATAATATAAACAGAATGCTTAAAATAAATTCAAATAAAAACTTAAGAATTATTTACAATATTTAAACATTTAAATATTCTTTTGTTTACTGTAAAGTTAATTATATATTAATTGCTATAAGTCATATTCATTTGTATCAAAACAAAAAATAAATATATTTTTTCATTTGTAAAATAAAAATAAAAAAACAAATTACCTATTTAGACACATTCTTGGTAGAAGTTCAGGATAAAACATTTCTCGTTCTTCTTCATTAATGAAAGAAAGAAGAAACTTCCTTGCTGCTTCAGAAGAAGCCAACCGAACCTAAAATATATGTATATTTTCTTCATAAGTTACATAAAATAATTCATAAATTTAAATATTCAATATATACAGAAAAACACTATTTATATTCATACTGTCTAAGCTCAATAACATCTTAAAAATTTACATAGAAAAAGACAAATTTTATTTTGTAATGCTTTTAGATACTTTCATTAGATTTTTTTTAAGTTATTCCATTTCATTTAATAATTTATAAAAATAATTTCTTCTTCTTTTTTATATAAGAAAAATAGATTTGGTAAGCCAACATACTGCACATGGTATATATATTTTATACCATGTACAACTACTTTTAGAATCAACCATAAACTGGCCAACATCCTTGATAAGTTAACCATAAGATTAAAAGATAGGATTCAACAGGCCAGATCTGAACTCTCTGAATAAGTGTAGGACTTGGAATTGAAACTGGATCCTCCATAGTAGTAAGCAACTGCTTTACTATGTAGCCATCCAGCCAAAAGAATAATTTAATAAGAATAATTTGCTTTTTTTGGTTTCAATATACAAATATATACACTAATTATATTAAGTATATACAGTAAACTCTCCTTTTAACAAACTTTCATATAACAGGCAGAATCTTCAATACATTTATCTTTTCACCTATTGCTCTTTTTATACAATATTCATAATGCTCAATAGATTCAGACTTTTAATTTGCTTTTAATCTCTCAAATATGAAAAAGAAATTTTTATTTCAGCACATTGAAGAAACATTTACTAAAGAACATTTATAAAATTAATTGATTACATCTTGTGTAATCAATTAATAATAAATGGAAGTAGTCTTATCAAAACAAAAAAGTTAGACTACTTCCATTTATTATTTTATAAACATTATTTTTGTTTCATTTGTTTCTATATTATTAAGTTAGTATGAGAAATTAAAAGCTATGCCATCTAAAAATTATTAAAATGTTATTCAACTTGTGCCAGCAATCACTCGAATGATTATTGGAAAAAGTTGAACAATACTGATCAGTAATTAAAAATAAGCCTAATTAATATGCCAAAAATTAAAATTGTGATATCTTGCTTAATTTTTAACAAAATCTTTTGAAATTTTCAAATTTTATAGAATATTTCATCCCTTTCTACAATATAAGCATTTTTTTTTTTAATTTTTTTTTTTCAAATTTTTTGTTTCATATATGACATCGAGAAAAATTTTTTTTTAATATGAAATCTTAGCCATATCTCCTCTGAACAAAACAAGCCATGAATGAAGAAATTTGGCTGAAATTTGCACAAATTATTTGTAAAAAATCAAGAGTTATATAACTTATATAAAATGAAGTTATGTTATATAAATATTAAAATATTACATAAATTCAATGAAATATTCTTGTTTTTATTAATGCTTCATATTTATTAACTTGTTCTTATATTATATACACAATTTTTAGCAGTAAATTTTAAATATAAATTTTTTAAATTCAAATCAAAAAATCTTAACATATACAAAGATGATTTCATCTTATACATAAATAGCTGTAATATTCTTTATATTGCTCTGATTGGACTACAATAGTTTATTATAGCAACCCACCCAATACTACATATCATGAATTAAAATATGCTTGATTTTCTGGGAAATAAATGGCTGCTGAAAAGCAATAAAAGTATTATGCCCGTTTAAATGACCACAAGTGTTTATATTTTGTTGCAATTTTTTCTAAATTACAGTGAAATTGAAACAAAAAATGAATGAGTAAAAAATATTTCAATTTATTTTAACAAAATACACAATACTTTCCTATTATTTACAATATTTTTTCAGTTTTTAGTATTTTATAGTTTGTTGTATGAAAAATTTGATTTTTGTTTAAAATTTCAAAAATATCAAAAAAGTTTTTTTCAGCATTTGTATGATCTTTGTGCTCAGATACAATAATTAGCCCATCAGAGAATTTATTTATTTATTTTTCAAACGGAATTATTATACTGAGCATTACACTGAAATACATTTTCAATTTTTATTTAAATTTTTTTAGTCCTTTTTCTGTAGAATAAATAATTACAAAATCTTATTTTTAGTAATTTCAGAACAATTAGAATTGTATTAATTGGCATTATTTCAAACACATTTGAAGAATCAAAGAAAAAACAGGTCACAACTGCAAAATTGTTGACTTAAAAATGATAATTGTGAACTAACGTCAAAAATTTTGAAATATTATTTTTTACCATTTAAATTTAAGTCCATAAAACATTAAGGATAACTATAAGGTGTTTTCATTCTAATTTATCAATATAGCAAAATTCCTGTTAAAAATAATTTACAGTATTATGTAAATTTTGAAATATTATTTTTTACCATTTAAGTTTAAGTCCATAAAACATTAAGGATAACTATAAAGTGTTTTCATTCTAATTTATCAATATAGCGAAATTCCTGTTAAAAATAATTTACAGTATTATGTTTTGAGATATTAGCTTCTATAAGTAACTCTATACAGATTCGTCTGCTATGACTCTAGCTGTGACAATGCTGCCGTCCTGGTGATTAAAATCTAAATCTTAACAGTTTTTCTATTGTTATCGGTAGGAGTGGAACGACCATATATATTTATAGACTATGCTTGTATACTTGTGACCATAAATGAGTAGAGGGGAGGGAATCGTGCAATCTGTAACGTCACACTGTAAAAATGGTTAAAGTTTTACATTTGTACGATTAAAAATTTCTGTTGTAAAATATAAAATTTTTATCTACTTAATAGATTATTATTAGAAAAAATATATATTTTCAATTTTATTTTACATTATTTTCATCAATTTAAAGAGTATATATTTAATGTAGTTTTTATCTTATTAATGGAAAGAGCACATTTAATGCATTTTGTTCTTGAGTGATGAAAATACAATTTGGTGCAGCAGAAAAATGAATGAGTTCAGAATGAGAATGTCATCAGTGTAAGAACTAGTCAAAAATGGTTTCATAAATTTGGTAGACAAAGAGGTGTTTCAAACATCCTGTTGAGTTCAACATTGAAGCTGTCACCAAATTTTGTGGATGCAGATCCTGAACTAACGGTAGATCAATTTGCAGAGACTCAATTCATCTCATGGAACTGTATATTGTCACTTATATAAGATAGAAAAGGCAGCTTATAACAGCACTTATTTTTTATTATAAAGCTATTATAAGTGAATTAACATTTGTATTTCTTTTTTTTAGCATGTTATACAGCACAAAAACAAAGTGTATCTCAGCTTAGAATAAAATTTGTTAATCGAAATAAGAACCATTAAAATCTACATATTTTTGCAAATAAAAAACAAGTTTATTCTGGTAGCATAGAATTCTATAGTTGTAGAACTGAAATTATTTAAAGGCATTTTTAGCCTCTTGCAAAAAGTTTTCAAGATGGTTGAAAAAATGGTAATCTATCAGAAAGAGGTCTGGTGAATAAGCTGGGTGGAACAGAGTTTTGTAATTTGGAGTAGAGTTTGTGTCAGTTTGTTTAATTTCTGCAGAATCATTTGCAAGATGTGCAGTTGGGTTCTGTCATGAAGATTTAGTTCTTTTTAATTAACCAATGTTGGACAAAACATTATAGTTCATAGTGAATTTTGCTAATTTCCTGGCAATACTTCTTAGCTGTAATAGTTTTGTCAGAATTAAAGAAGTTGCAGTAAATGATTCTACTTACTGACCATCAAACAGTGATCATAACTTTTTTTGATGTACCTTCAATTTGGAGAAATGTTTTAGTGCTTAACTTCATCCAACCACTGCATGGAACACTGTCAGTTGTCATTTTTCATTACATGTCACAATGCAATCAATCAATGGATCATTTTTGTTGTATAAAAGAAGCTCAGCACAGATTTCATATTGGTGAATTTTCATGATTTTCATTCAGCTTGTGTGGCATTCATTTGTTGAGCTTTTTTGATTTTCTGATTTGGTACAAATGTCGAACAACTGCTGAATGGTCAATTTTTAGTTTTTCTGCAACCTCTAGTGTTTTTTTGTGGATTCACTTCAATAATGGCCCTCAATTGGTTATCATCAATCACAGGATGTTCACACTATCTTCCTCATCAAGGTTTTTGTCTGTTATGAAATTTTTGGAACCAATGTTGAGCTGTACATTCATTAATGGTCCTTCAGCCAAATGCTTAGTTAATACATCTTCAACAAAATCAAGGACAGACAAAGCACGTTTTTGATACGCTTGTACAGCCAAGCCAAGCCCTTCCTACTCGGAAAGTGATGTTATGAACAGTTTCTGCTGCTTTACATCCCATTTGAACTCATACAGTAAAAATCATTCAAATTTGTTTTTTTTTTTTTCATCTTTAATTTGACAGCTTAAAATAAACAACAACAAACAGTGAAAACAAAACCATTAGTATAAATCAGTAGAGTGAATCTCACTTTAAAATGGCACATTAAATAAACATAATAAAAATTTATTCCAAAATAAGCATCAGTTTAAAATGATAAAAACCACAATTATTTTTGCACCAACTTGATAATTATGAGATATGAGGTAATTAATCTTTCAGATTATTTACCTCATATAAAATTTTTTCCTGTAACACACAATTTTAAATGCAACCCTCCAACCAATCAAAAATATTTAAAGAGAATAAGTTTGAGACCATTGCCTTAGAACAAACAGAAGAAAAAATTGAGAGAAATTAATCTGATTTACAATAAATTTTTTTACTCAGTTTAAAATGATAAAAACCACAATTATTTTTGCACCAACTTGATAATTATGAGATAATCATATTGGTATATTAATCTTTCAGATATATATTATATATTCAGGTATATTAATCTTTGAGGTATAACTGTTATTGACTATATTTAAGAAAAAGTGAAGAGTATATAATAATAGCATAACTGTTTTCAAAAATATAATTTATCCCAAAATCAAAATTAATATACTGGATTAAAAAAATCAATAATATGATAAGAAAAAGTCTAAATTCTAATGAGTGGTTTGATTATAAACAATGTTTGTATACACATAATTTATTAACATATTTTAGCAACTGAAAAAATTTAGGAATCACCATCAAAAGTGGATATTTTCATATAATCATCCCAAAAAACCAAATCACAATAGCTAGATTAATAAAATCAGGAGTAAATTTTTTAACCCCATTTTTAAATTTTTATCAATTTTTCTGGTATCTATCTATGTTACTGGCACAGGCATCTACATACAGTAAAGACACTCAACGGGTTAAAAAGACAATATTTTAGGCTAAAAAATTTGACATTCTAAAAATGTTGCAAAAAATAAAAATAAATTACAATGATATTGTATCTTATTACATTATTATTTTTATTGTGCAAAAAATCATTTCATTTTCAACACATCCGTGAAAAAGAAACAGTTGATGATTGATACTGACAGTAACTATCTTTTTTTTACTTTTATTTATTGGCTATTAATAAATATTTAGTATAATAATATTAAATGAAAAATATCATTTATAAGATATGTTGACAATGACAGTTACTGCCCTGCCTTTATTTTCCTTGGAAAAGTCTAAGAAAAAACAGCGGCTTACAACAGTGTATGATAACCATTCAATTATTTTAATATATATTGATTTATTTATTCATTCATTCAAAATGTATGAAATTTTCATGAAATATTTCTCATAAAGTATACTTTTGCAATCTGTTAATATTTATAATCAAATATTTTCATTACTGGTAGAAATTAAAACTTTCTATTGATAAAGTAAAACAAATGTACTTATTTTCCTTTAAATAACAATTTTTAAAATTAATATTTTATATTAACTAGTAAATTTGTTAAATAAATTGAAATATCTATGCTTATTTTTACATAAAAAAAATAAATTCTTGCTAAAATTATGTATAAAAGTCCAATATGACAAAGCATTACAAGCAGTAAACTTTAAAGTTAATTTATTAATTAAGGAACATTTTCAATCCTAGAATGGATCCTCTTCAGCTTATATCAAGAAAAAAAAAACAAATAGACTAAATTTAAATAGAATTTGAATATATACAGTGAAACCTTTCAAGAGCGGACACCTCTGGGGAACAGAAATTTGTCCGCTATTGAGGGGCGACCGCTATTGAGGATAATGACCATCTGAGCCATCCATTTTTCGCTTGGTGTGATTTAGCACGATACGAATTTTCGCATTATATGAGTAACAAAGTCGATAAATTTGGCATTAAATGTTTATTTTAATCATTATTTATTTATTTATACTATCTTTCGCATAGAAGGATGAGTCTACGATGGCTTATATAAATTATAATTTTTTTTTACTAAAGCAGTTTTTTGCTGTAATATCACATACAAAATATTCATTCATGCTGAAAAATGTCTAAGCTCAAACTTTACAAAAGATTTTAAAATTCAAAATGATATTACTAGTTGGCAATGCAAAGCAGCTTTCGAAGGGACAGTCCTGTAAATGATAATAAAATTAACGCTAAGCATTTATACTTTTAAATATGTTGTAATAAGAATTTAAATTTCACTAAAATTTACAAACTATGAGAAAAAAACAATTACAATAATATTTATGGAATTTGCCTATTTGAATTGTTGTATATGTTATGATATATTTAAGGCATATGAAACCCACTCAATATATGCCACACAATGATTTGACATTTCAGTTTTGGAATGCAGATATGTTAAAGCAAAGCTGTGTGTTGCACTTGTGCAGTGTTCTTAAATTGTGCACTTACATCATGCATTTAAAAATGATGCAACGTTGAAGATAGCTGATATGATTGAAAATCCGAACAAGCAAGATATGCAAGCTATAATTCAGTTTTTAACAGCTGAGAGATGCAAGCCAGTAGTGTTACTGGGTGATCACATGCTGACTGAACATCACAAGGAACAGTGAATGGATCTCAATTTGCAGCATTTGAATGCTATTGCAGTGAGAGCGAACAATTCCTGTAACACACAGTGATGTTTCATTATTTTCACCGCAGGAATTGTTTCCTCATGGTGTTCAGTCAGCATGCAGGTCACCCGTTAGCTTTCATTTTTCAGCAGCTAAAAACTGAATTATAGCCTGCATATCTTGTTTGGACGGATTTCCAATCATACTAGCTATCTTCATTGTTACATCACATGTTTAAAAATGAAACAAGTGCATAGTTTAAGAACATTGTACATGAGTAACACATACAGCGTCACTTTAACATCTGTGTTCCAAAACTGAAATGTCAACTCATCAGGTGGCACATTTCGAACAGGTTTCATTTGAACATGTCTTATATTATTTTAACAAGATCTATATAATATATTTAAATTTAGATTTTCATTAACTGCCCACAATTTAATTTAAAAAACAATACCTACTGATGACTTTTTATAGATACTATTTATTGCTAATATTCATAATAAAGAAATTGAAAAAGATTTGTTTTTATTTATTCATGACTATACACATTATACATTCATTATATAGAAAAAAAAAATTATTTTTATCTGTAAAAAAAGGAAAGATCATCAAAAGGTAATTTGTGAAACATTTAATTCTTTGATTGCTATGAATATACATTAGAACCATTATATAGTGATTAATACTTATTAGACATTGGTTTGATTGGGAATTTTTATTATAGTCTATAAATTTTACATAGACACAATGGATTAGCAGAATTTCTGTGATGTGGCATTAAAACACTTAAATAATGGAAGAAATTATCTATTCTCTGGTTATAATATAAATGCAACAAAATTTTATTATATACTGTATTTCCAATTTAAAATATAATAATCATTAAATTTTACCTATTTAATGACCAAGCAATGATTTCTTGTTTTTCAAAACTACTTATATCTAAGTTCCCCCACTGTGATCATTTAACAGAGTTTGTACTTTGAGCACAAATTAAAACAAAGTGTATTTTAAATGTAATATATGTACATGACTTTAAAGTACCATCAAATAAAGAATGCAAAATATATATATTTTTCCAGCGATCAGATTTCACCCTCGGATCTCTGCAACATTGCACTAAGCTCTTAAAACTTTTGCTTATCCCCCCAAGATTACAGTAACAACTGTGACAAAATTCTATAAAATATGTTTGGCTACTTTTGATAATATACACATACAACAAAAAATTTTTTTCCTTTATAACATCTGTAAAATATACTGGAATGAAAAATTGTAATTCTTGTGTAATTTTCTATAGTTACAAAAGTTAAAAGATGCTGGAAGTATTATATGAACATTTACAGTTTCAAAGGCATATAAACAACTTAACACAACACATTTTACAAATAAAGACAAAATAATATTGTTTTTTGCCACCTTAACATAAAAAAGGATCAAAAATGCACATTACCATTCACAGAATTTCTTACAATGTTGTTACATCTCCATTGACAAAACTGTTTTGACAAAAATAAACTGAACCCATTCAGTATGAGACACCAATAACACCAACTTTTTTTGTTATTTTTACTTTTTTTTGCCTATGCTTGAAGTGAGGAAGTTGATATAATAATGATTTTTGAGTCACTGGTACCCATATATAAACAGCCACAGTCTGTGGAGGCATATAGAGCAAATGAAAGTTTTAAGTCATATTTGTACAGTGTAATCAATCAATGCTCCAATAGTTCATGCAGAATCTCACTACTGCATCAGTTAAATTTTCCTTAGAACTTTCCCAGTGTTTCCAAGTCAACAAAATCACTAATTGGCATGTTAAGCCAGCCCTGGTTTCTCTTATGTGTTTCTTAATAATAATTAATCTATATAGCAATCCTTTAGCGGTTACCTAAATTTGAAAAAGAAAAGACAATTTAATTAATGGCATATTATAAAATTATACCCATATACTTAACTGGTTACTACATACCAGCTGTAGCTACTGCTTGTGATGCACCTGCTGCTGCAGCTGATTGAGCTGCTTTCTGCTTTAACATAGTCCAATCAAATGTATAATCGTACTGATGATTAAGTGTGCGAAATAAAATACGAAACAATTGCCTCAGATACATGTAATCTGGAGCTTCTTCGAAACGGAGACCTCGGCAATAATTCAAGTACATTGCAAATTCTGCTGGAAATCCCTAAATGAAAATTTGATAAAAATTTTATTATATTAATTATATTTCCAAAGTACCAAAAATTTATTTGTATTAATCTTTTCTTACCTTACAAAGAACTTCAACAGGTGTTGACATTTTCTTTTCACTTATTTTTTCGTATTTTTGTTTCTTTGTAGCTGCTTTCAATCCTTGCCAAGGTAGACTTCCCCGATTAAAATACATTAATACATATCCTAATGACTCCATATCATCCCTACGACTAAATAGAAAAAACATTTAGCAAAATATCATCTATGAATGTTTTAAAATGAAAATATTTTTGATCTTTTAGAAAGAAATTTTGAAAACAAACCATTATTTTCTTTGCTACAATTAGTAAGGCTTCAATTTTAAATAAGCAAAATACTCATATTTATTGTGTTTAAGATTGATTTTATTTTTCTCCAAGTTAAAATTTAACTATTAAAATTAAAAATAATACTTACAGTATACTAACTAAACTGATTATATCTCTCATCAGTTACCAATCATTAAAAAAATTCTCCACACATCAATGCTCAATTGTTTCAAACTGATTTTTGTCAGGAAGACTGATGTAACAGAGGTCCCAAATAATAATTCCATTAAAAATGAAAATACCACTTTAACTCTGCAGTCAGGTGAGAGTAATAGTAGTATCTCAATGGATTTATCTATCTCACTGATTTGATAACACTAAACCATAACATATATGAAATTATTCCTTAATGATAATTTCATCATCCAGCATTATTATTATTATTATTATTATCATCATCATACTGTATGATTTATTAATTTTTTCTATTGGTAAATAAAATATTGTGATATATATTTAAAATTTAATTCACCTATTAAACAAGTTATTAAGAATAATGTTAATTGATCATGTGATTCTTTCCATTATTCAATTTTCATTTTTTGGAAAATTCATGATTTTACTAAATTCAAATCATTATAATATCAGTAATAATTGATTTGAAATATGTGAAAAATAATCAAGATAATTTTTCTAAACTACAGATTCTTAAACTTAGGGGTCCCAAACTTTTATGGTAAAGGGCTGCACAGACAATTTTCTAATGAATGGTGGGCCAGATCAGAATGGATTGAGAATATTTGTAATTAATTATGAGAATTCATTTTCTAAAATGTTATTGGTAAATTAGAATTAATTGTGAACAATCCACATTTTATAATCATGATGGCATTTTTTGGCAAATTTTGACATATTATGTTTTAAAATAGATAAGTCATATACAGTCGATCCCACTTAATTGGGACACGTTGAGATTAAAACATTTTGGCCCCAATTAAATGAACTAATAATAAATTCTAAAATAAAATATGTAATACATAAATAAATAATTAGGTACCTATTTTAATGCTTTATTAAAATAGATGTTATAATAATTATTAGCTTTTTAGTGATCTCCTCTGACTTTGCCTTCAACACTGTGCTGCTGATATTCATGCCTTGCTCGCTAACTATAGAAAACCATCTGATTCTAATGCTTCTTCGACTTCTGAATCCTTTCCATCACGCTTTCTTTTGACTAATGCGCTTCTTCGACTTCTGGATCCTTTCCATCACGCTTTCTTTTGGATGTTACTGGAATTTCTTTCTGTAATGCCCATTCCTCACACAGTTGATTTTCTTGTTGTAGGAGACATGCTATGGTAGATTTTGGCACTCCAGTTATATCAACAAGTCTACGATGGCTTGTATTAAATGACTGCCTTTTTTAATTTTATCCAGCAAAGCAATTTTATTTGAAAGTGTAAAATCATTTCTTGTCATCTTGGCAAAAATTTTAAAATTTTAAATAAAATTGACACTGTAAATGAATATTGCTAGATACAGTATATAGTAACAGTAGACTTTTAAGCAGAAACTGGTTGACATACTTTCGAAAAATCCCTAAAATATGTCGAATACAGTATATAGTAACAGTAGACTTTTAAGCAGAAACTGGTTGACATACTTTCGAAAAACCCCAAAAAAATGTCGAAATTTGCTAAATTTTTTTTCTGCTACTGGTCCCAATTAAGCATTTAAATTATGTATTAATTTATTAGTTTGATTTCTGCTCTTTGAGTTTTGGTCCAAAAAAGCTGCTGCCCCAATTAATCGATGGCCCAATTAAGCGGAATCGATTGTACTTAATTGCATCACCATAATGGTTTTATTTTAATTTCAAATGAAAATTATTTGTAATTAATGTACTTATTTTATGTTTTAAGTCTTTTTTAACACATACATTAAAGAATTGTATAAAAATTTTTCATTTTATTGCAATTTTAAATAATTTTAGCATTCTGGATGCAATCATGTTGTGAAATAGATAATCAACAAGGGACAGCTTAAGACTAAAAAGAAAGAATACAGCCTTAAGTTGTAGAACAGATTACAAGTGCTCACAGAAGAGGAAAGTGACTTACAGAAGGTAAATCATAAGAGATAGTAGGAATTCAACCAACAAATCCCATTAAGAAAATATCTGTCAAAACACAAGAGCTGATTGAAAAGAAAAGATGAAGATCAAATCTGCTACCAACCAGATAGAATATAGAGAAATGTGCAAAATAATATAAAAAAAAAATCAGTGAAGATATGCAGAGATTCAACATAGAAAGGATTCAAATAGCCATTGAGAACAGCAATAGCCTCTGATCAGTACAGAGAGATATAATGACCGGCAAACACCAACTAAATTTGATCAAAAAAACAAAGATTCAACATAGAAAGGATTCAAATAGCCATTGAGAACAGCAATAGCCTCTGATCAGCACAGAGATATAATGACCGGCAAACACCAACTAAATATGATCAAAAAAGATAATGGAGAACTTATCACTGACTGAAACTGTGCAGTAGAAAAAGCAACAACCTGCAAGGAACTATATAAACAAGAGATCAAGACTAACAGAATCAAGACCAGCAAATACAGAAGACGTCCTGGCAATACTACCACAAGTAGAGAAAACAATTAAAAAGATGAACTGCAGAAAATCCTTGGACATCATCATCAACATTGAAATCTTACAGGAAGGAGGAGTATCAGTATACAAAGCCAGGTGTCCTCCAACTGCTTGTGAACAGGACAAATACCAGACGGCTGAAACAATGCAGTCAGAGGGCTGATATATAAAAAGGGAGGGATAAAAAGGGATACTATAGGCATATCAGTTTCCAACTGCTTGTGAACAGGACAAATACCAGACGGCTGAAACAATGCAGTCAGAGGGCTGAAATATAAAAAGGGAGATAAAGCAGATTTAAGATACTATAGGCATATCAGTCTACTAACAACAATATACAAAGTCTTCACAATCATCCTTACAAGAAAATTGAAACAAGTACTGGATTTGAACTGAGCAAGAGAACAAGCTGGATTTCAGAAAGGCTATTCGATGATTGATCAATCACACTATCAATCAGCTGAAATAAAAATGCGAAGAATAGCGCATCCCATTCTATATGGCATTTATAGATTATGAGAAAACATTGACTCAGTATCTAACAGCATTAAGTAACCAGGATCTTTGGGTTACTGTCCCAAAGATCCTGGTTTGACTCCAAGTCAAGGCAGATTTTTAATTTTGGGAAATCAGTAAAAAATTAGTTCAATCATTAAATAAGAGATGACACCACCTTAATCCAAATTTATATAATTAATTATTAATCCAATAGATGATGGCACATAGCATAATTAATAAATAATTATTAAATTTGCAATTTAATTCTAAAATAGTTCACTAGGATAAAATTTAACTAGTTTAGAATTATTTCATATACAGTAGAACCTATATAAGATGACCATCTCCCGTTACAATTAAAACTGGTCATTTATACAGGTGGTAGGCTTATACAGGTTAACTAGAATACAGCATGTTTAAATGAAACAAAATGATTATACTTTAATAAAATCAAAATGTATGTTTTTGTTACAATTTATAACAGTTTATTATTTATTCAAAAACACAACATATTTAATTAGTATGGAAAAAAGTATTAATAGTGCTCTGTGGCATTCCACTTTTAATTTTTATAAAAGTGGAATGCCACATGACAAATGCTACTATGACAAAGCAATGTTCAACGTCATTTGAGACAACAATTTTCCATCATTTTTGATGCCAATTTAATTCTTCAACATGTTTCTTGCAGGTTGTCATTTGCTTAAATTTGCGCTTTCTGTTGTTCCTCTGTTTAGTCAGAATTTTTTCTTGAGACAATATTTTGTGGGTCTGTGTTTTCCCCATGTTAAATATTTCTGCTAATGTTTGTTCAGAAAGACCTTTCTTACTGTCTTCAACCATTTTTATTGGCAAGACATTAATTTTTCATTTAGTCCTTGGTTTATCCATGTTTCAACATCCAATGTGCAGTGATAGCATCACACATGTATGAAATTACATTTGATTAATAAGCTTGCTTAGAACACAAGCAGCCGGATCCGGTGGTTGATTGTTTTCACTTTCCCTGTTTTCCCTATATCAGTTTGCCATAGGCCTTCAAGTTTTGATTTTTAATGTTAATACAAAATTGTAACTATGATATGATAATTAAAATCTAAGGAACATGCATATTAAAAAGACAACGCATTAAAGTAGAAATGACATCATGATTTCGTTATTCCAGAGCTCTATGTCATTCTTGTGGTATGAATAACGGGAAAAATTTGCACAGTGCAGTTTTTTCAATTGTAGTGGTTTGGCTTAAATAAAATTTAAGTTTAAAAGAAATTGGTACTGATGTAAGCAATAAATATAGTCAATTTAGTAATGATGTTAAAAAATTATGGTCATCATAGACAGTTTCACTTTATGTTTGATCTATAAAAATGATGGTCATGGTCACGTTAGGGAGGTGGTCGTCTTATGGAGGGTCAAATAGCATTATTTCTATGGGAAAAAATTTGGTTCCCATAAAATTGTGGTCATGAAGTCAGTTTTCACTGTAAAATGTTTTCAGCACTATTAGCACTAATTAATATATGAAATACGCAACAATATTATAGAATGTTTTAAAGTTTGTGAACGGTCCTTAGGAACATAACCTACTAAAGCAACATATATATTGCTGACTTTGTGAGGATATGGGAGATGGGTGGTTGTCAAGAAAAAGAAAAAGTTTATTGTTGAACTTACTTCAGTATTGTTCCGGGAGCGATGTTGGGATGGAGGCCGCCATGTTACCTAATCGGAAGACTGTGTCGATGTTAAAAATTGATCGGAAAGGAAAAGATTGGATTGTATTGATTAAAGTTTTTTGTAGGAATGGAAAAATAATTCAAATAATTAATTGTGTATCGTGTAAGATTAATGTGCAAGTTAAGTTAATCATATGTAAATTATATGACCACCTTGGCAAAGATTTAAAAATTTTAAATAAAATTGACAGTGTAAATGAATATTGCTAGATACAGTATATCTATATAGTAACGGTAGTCTTAAGCAGACTTATATTTGCCAGACACATGACAATAGATAACTAATTTACATACGCTAGTGTTGCCAAATAATAATGCCTTTCTTGACATCTTGGCAAAGATTAGTATATGTATGTGTAGCCATACTTTCGAAAAATCCCTAAAATATATCAAAAATTGAAAATTCCTTTTCTGATACTGTCCCAATTAAGCGTTTAAATTTTGTATTAGTTTATTAGTTTGGTTTTCGTTCTTTGAAATTTGTCCCAATTAACCAGTGTCCCAATTAAGCGGAATCCACTGTATTTTCATTTTTATTGTCACTAATATTTTTTAATTTCTTTTTTTTTTCCTCCATAATTACAATATAACTTCAGAATTGTAAGAAATCAATCACCCAGTTATAATAATATAGGTAGTCCTCAACTTGCAATGAAATTCAGTTTAAATCCCAAGTTATATGCCAATGCAGTTATAAGTTTGAAATACCCTATATTAATACCAAATATTTGTTATGGCATAACACAATACATAGTAAACTTAAGGAATACAAAGCTAATGGAACTTGACAAAAAAAGATGCTACCAACTCATCAAACCATTGTTAATGAATATGTAGTTATATGAATTGCAATGATTAAAAACAAAAATTATTGATTGCACAATGGTCATAAGTATGAGTGATTGTAAGTCAGTGAAGTCATAAATCAAGAATCTTACAAATTTATAATAAAAAAAGTAAGTCAGTATTTTCATGAAATTAAGAAAAATGTCAACAGTCAGCTTCTATCATGAAACAAATATCAATTAGGAGTCATCTAACTTTTCAATCTCAAATATCAAATATCTATACCAGGGATGGCCAAGCTTCATGTCACTACAAGCCATATAGAATCTCAAATAGTTGAGAACACAATCAGTTTCTTTCTAGGTCAATGAGAACTGTATCAGTTTTTACAGGTAATTTTAACAATGGCTTCAAAAATTATTTATTATATATTTTACATGCATTTATTTTGTATAGATGCATACTACTTTTTGCAATAAATAAACAAATTACAAATATATTATTTTTTTAAATTAAATAAATTATTTGCTCCTTATTAACTATTGACTTTCATGATATGGAGCCATACTAAAGGTATAAAAGAGCCATAATTTGGCCACCATGGCTCTATACTAAGATACTATTTTCACAAGAATAAAATTATTTTAATAGGTCACAAGGATGGTTACCTACATAGGATGCTTACAGTAAAAAAACTTAAAGAAATAGCATTTACAATAGAAAGTTTTGAAACTGAATATTGTTAGAAATATAGGGATTCCTATTTATAACATAACTCTGCATTGCAAAAGTATTTTCTTATCTTGTTTCATTGTGCTATCCCATCATTTTGTGAATGTATTACATTCCTGTGAAAACAGTATCTCAATATTCTCATAAGAAATCCCAATATTGAGATGATAATATAAATTATATTATCTCATTTTCTTGTTTTTCAATAAAATCACTTTAAATAAAATTCCACAAAAATCATCTAGAGAACATTTCCAAAAAATTATATCTTCAAAAAAATCAAAAATATTTTACTACAGTGGTCTCAAACTTAAATTGCATGCAAGTTGAATGTGCAATTCAAAAGGAAATAAAGGGCTGAATATTATTAAACAAAATTACAATGAAAGGAAAATATTTATTTGTATTTACTCAAAGACAGGAAACATCATAAACGATAGCACAATAAAAATTTATGATAAACCACACAGCTGTTGCTCAACAGTAACTCATTAGTCGATATGAGTTGTTAAGGATAATTCACAGATGCACAATAACAAGAGTGAAAGTGGGAATGGTTACATTCATGGAAGTTACTGATAGCACAGCACAGCTGAATATAGTACGTTTTAAAATTTTACATTGTTATTTTATTAATGTTAATTGTAATAATTTTCCAACTGCAACATGTATTTAAACAAATAGCTAAAACATGTTCATGGGACATACAAAATTGCTTTGTGGGCTGCCAGTTTGAGACCATTGTTTTATTACATTCTCATATTTATTTTTAAATTTATTTTATTCAAATATTTATATTTACCTGACTCCAATTATCTGAAAGACCTAATCCTATTTCATGGCTAATTTGACGACCAAACTGTGTGAATTCAAAAGGATTGATCTGTGTTTTGTTATCTCCTAAAATTTTCAAATGAAAATAGACAGTAAATAACCATTTAATTTAAATATTGAAAATATATTTTAATATATTTTTAAAATTATTTAGATAACAAGATATTGATTTCTTTTTACCTTAATTCTTATCAGAAAGGAGCCACTATTTAATAGTTAAGACATTTTAATCATATACATCAAAAGAAAATTAGAGAGAAATAGGAAAAATTAAAATACTATAATCATTTAATTACAAAAAAGTAAACCACAAAGCCCTTTTGCAGTCAAAAACTTTAATCAGAAACATTTTCAATGCACTTGGCATCTTCCTCAGCTGTTATTACAAGACTCACCCTGTTACACAAGAACAGGGAATTACTACACAAAATAAACAAACATAACAAAATTTTAAAGGACAGGACCACATCTGGAAGCGCTCTCCTTAGCAATTCCTGCCTGTGTGAGATCCCGGAAGACCTCACACAGGCAGGAGGTTTATATAAAATGCATTATATTTATATAAAATAATGAATATTTTAACATATATTTATATAAAATGAATTATTTTAACATTTAAGATTTATATAATGCAAATTGTTATTTTTTTGTTTTATTGTACATATATTGTTTGTTGTTATTTATTAAAAAAAGTACAAAACATTGATAGACTATAGTTTGGGGATTATTGTCTGATATATTCATAGTAAACTCTATTACTAATCAATTTTTGTGTGATCTCTGATTGTTCTGATCAATTAACAAATATAAAATGATTATTATGCATTTATCTAGGACACTTTATTTACACTTCTGACAATTATGTACTGGATGTATTACCCATTTAATTAGCTGTGGCAAAATTTTTTTCATTTCATTTTCTCTTTTATCAGTTGAATATATCATAATGATTCAATATTCAATATATTTTGCTGAATAACTCCATTTTATTGAGTTTTATTCGATATCCTCCCTCTACAAAATTATGCATTCATACAGTTTCTATTAAATTAAAGACATATTAATGTTGAATGATAATATTTAATTTCTGATCAATTACATTATTTTATTTCAGAAAATAATAATTACTTCTTTTATGAAAACTGATTTTTTCCATTTGAGAAAAAAATCAAATTTTTATTTTAGGTTAGGTTACTCTTGTTAAGCTGTCATATCACACATGGGATATTCTACAGCTGATGGCAACCACTTTTAGAGCCCATCACAAGATTTTTATTTTAAAAAACTTGAATATAATATAGTCATCTGATTTAACATCCTACAACAATTATAATTATTTTAATATCCCAATAGAATTTTGAATGCTATTTTTTTAAAACTTCATTTTTATAACAAAAATCTGTTCTTATATTTCTTATTTTTTTGAGTAATAATAGTATTGTTTATGTTTTAATTTGTTATATCATTTGTTATAGCTGTATTTTCTGATAATCTAAGATAAGGCAAAAATATAATTAATGTTTTTTATTCGAAATTTAATTCTACTATTTTTATTCCAAAAAAATATTTGATAAAATCCAAGATAAGATTTATTCAGCAAAGTATATGCAAATTTCATAAAAATGAATTTTAGAGATTTTGTTATAACATTTTAAGGATGTGTTTCCAGACCCAAATTTACAAGACAAAGTTCCCAAAATAGAGAAACTAATAGATGGAAAATTCTTTCATTCAAAATTTGCTAATAAACTAGTTTGACTTCTAATATAGAAGAACAGCATAAGAATTCTAACATTCATGATTTAGATTTTTGTTTAAATATTACTAATAGACAAACAAACAATAAGTAACTAACTTAATCCAAACAAATAAACAAATGAGAAAATAATAATAATAAATTTATTATTACAGAGCCCAAACTGATAATGACAATTATTTATGACAATAAATTCATAATTATGATAGATGTAATGATCAATGGTTTTTCAATAATAGTAGCCAGTCAGTTGTATGCCATATTCCAATTATGGAGGATCCATGTTTAATTCTGGATCCCATATCTTTAGATTATTTTGGAAGGACAGGACTTCTGGAAAAGTTAAGTCAGAAATATTACAATGTCCTGCACTTAGTACCAATAAGATGAAAAACAATGTCAAATTCAGCAGGAAAAAAAAAAGACTGCTACATGCCAACAATGTTTCTTCAAATAGTTGTTTCATTTCAATTCAAGAATGTTTCCAGAAATATCTGCAATGAACTCACACAAAAGAAAAACTAATTTGCTTAAAAGTAAAACATTTACAAATGTTCTCTAATTGAATATTTAATATTTCAGAAAAAATGGAAATGATCATTTCTATCAATATTTATAGTTCATGAAAATAATAGAAAAGCCAGATTTATCAATTTCTCCAGCCAATTCAGACAATCATTACTTTCTCTTGTTGAGGTTCTTCCAATAGGTTTCTGCGTTTCTTAATTGCAGGGCATTATTGTTCACAATTCCAGGGGTTTTCTTTCATTCTCTTCTGTTCTTTCGATATTACTTTGTTTTCTTTCTGCTTCCTTTTGTTCCCTCACTTGTTAAAATTGACTTTAGCCTTTCCAAAGTTTTTATGGTGTTTCCACCTGTTTCTTCAATTGGGTTGAATAATCCAGGGTTAGTTGTTTGCTTCTGCAGTGTTTCCTATTGCTTCCTTGAATTATTTGATTTAATTTGCATTAGTATTTTGTTTCTTTGAGTTTCCATCTGGTATTTCTCATTACTATTTCTTGTACTTTTGATTTTTCAGTAGCATTCTTTTCTTTTGATTTTAGCATGTTTCCAATTGTTAACTTCTGTTTCTATTGTTTCTGATCGCTTTATTTGGTGTCAGATTTCCAATTTCAATTTATAAGGCCAATGGTATAGGGGAATGTGTTTGTGTGAATGGATTCTTATTTCCAGGCAAACTGCCTCTTTCAGTACACTTCAGCTGTTGGTTTTTCTCTAGTGATGAACTTCCATTGGTTTTCCTGATGGCTGAGGTGAATCAGTGGTATGTCTATTCCCATACTTTCTTTTCTGTGGGAGTGGAGATATCAGAATATTTAGGTTAGGTCTGGTTCGTATTATTAACACCTTCTATCCTATCAATTCTTAAGCTAAATGATTGTGGTATGTTGATTGTAGATCCTAGTTACTAACACACTAACATTTTATTTAATTAAATACAAAAAATAAAATAAAATAAATAAAAATAAAAAATAATAATAATAAAAAAATAAAAAAAATATATTAGTTTTAGATATTAACATAGTTATAAGTCTTTTACTAACTTAAGATAAGATTTCTCTTAACATAGTTCTAGATATATTACTAACACAGTTCTAGGTCTCTAATAACATAGTACTTAGTATCTACTAACATAGTTTTAAGTTTCTACCTAACATAGAATAGGTTATTAATACTCCTCTATACAGGGTTAGGTACTCACACGTGTCATCACATAGGTTGAGTTGGAATGGTTCCTTGCTTCTTCTATATTTTTGCATTTACTTTTTGCCCATAATGGCTCCCTTAATACTTTATTTGAATGGAAAGGGGCAATCAAAATTTAACCACCAAGTTTACCATACAAAAGAAAAAAGACAATCATTACTGATTTTTTCATACTATACTAATTACACTTCTAAGTAAATTAAATTTTAGCATTTAATTTAAATAAAGACAGCTGAAATTTTATTTTTTGTCATAGTTGCATTCAATTTTAAGTTTTTCATTATCAATGTAAAAATGCTAAAACTCTCTATACAGAGGAGTCAGGATATAATCTAGATCTTGGAAAATATTCTTGAGAAATCCAGCTTTATATTGATTCCCTTACTTAAAGTCTTTGTTGATTCTTTGCAAATATGGGCAATTTATAGTAGGCTGAAATGGACACTATTATTCCATCATATCCATGCCAATTCCAAATCAATTAACAATTCATTTGGAATTGGCATTAAAAACATAACAGATTACTTTTGTTTTATAAACTTGGGAAAACAAATATAAATAAATGTGGAATATAAGTTACATCTAGAGTATCTGGTACTGAATATCGCCACGATCAGTGTTTTTTTTTGGAGGAAGAGAAGGATAAGATTTTAAGAGTAAGAATTTTGGTTTGTCAGGAAAGGTTTTCCTTGTGCCACTAGAGTGGTCTTGCGGACTCTCCCAGGTGGGAACTTTAAGTTTGTTTTCTTTTGTGTGCTCCCGACAGCGAGTGATTCGGGTGTCGGTCACCCTCTCCTTGGACTTCCAGCTCCCTCCTTTTGAAATCCAGCTTGGTTACTGGGTTATCCTGGAGCAGTTTGCTCTGGTGCCCCTAGAGGGGCGTTTTGAACGGACAGACCCGGATTTTCGGTCTGTTTCCTCCTGGTCAGAGGAGGAGAAACTAAACGAATGCGTGCAGTTGGGGTGTCTCCCCACTATACTAACAGTGTTCATCTCAGGGGCGTCTCCCCTTCCTCGTGAACACCCGGCAAAGGTATACGAATTCTTCTCCACCCATGTTGCCCACTACAAACAAATCACAGAAACCCGATACTCCAGAGGGGGATTTCTCATAGTCAAAACCGCATCGAGTGCTTGCGCCCAAGAACTCTTAAGGCTGGACACCTTCGTCGGGATTACAGTATCAGCGAAACTATCTCCGGACAGTATTTGCACAGAGTATCTGTTAAAGAACGTAGACATCGCATACTCGGCGAGTGAATTACTGGAATGGATTCAACAGGAGGATGTCATGTTATCGGAGGTGCGCCGATTTTCTCGCATCGAGAATGGCGCCCGCTCCCCTAGCTCCATGGTCCTAATCTCCGTCGTCGGTCGACCGGATCTTCAGGAGATTAAGATATTCTTCCAACGTTTCCAATGTACGCGATATATTCCACACCCCTGCATTTGCGCAAAATGCCTGATCTATAGACACTCCGATAAGAATTGTCGAGGGAGCCCTAGATGCGCTAAGTGTGGTAAGAACCACATCACTTTGACATGTACTGCTATGACGACCTCCTGCTTTCATTGTTGAGCAAACCACCAGACTGGGGACACCACCTGTACCCGTTACCGTGAGGAGGCGCGGATCATTTCCCGCAAAGTTCAAGATTGGTGTTCATATGTGGAGGCGAAAGAACACCTCACGCCGACCTCTCGCTCTTACGCCAGTGTAGCGAACCAAGCACATTCTGAATCCTCTGCACATCGTCGGATCAACCTCTGGGATCCTCGGTTGGCACGCAAGCCTACTAGCCCCCAGACGGAACCGGTCACGCGCCAATCTGCACCTACAGTGTCGTCCTCAGACACAGCCGTTCTCTTCCGACTGTCAGTATTTGAAAAAACTGTAGCAGACCTAAGACAAGAACTACACAGAGTCTCATCCTTACTAACAGCCCTCCTCTCAGAAAACTCGGGGAGAGCACAGTCTCCACCCCAATCACGCAACTCTAGTTGAGGCAGACCAAAGCGCTGCCGCGAAGTCTCTAAACCTCCATCTCAGCGAGAGCAGATGATAACTTGATTACTACACCATGAACTGCCCGAGCAATGCTGGGCACGGGTATGCTAGTATTTATATATAATTAATCTATTAATATTCAGATAAAAGATCATCTTAATCAAGCTTTGTCTCTTTTCATTCTTCATTATACAATAACTCAGAAATATTTGATCAAATTTGCAGGATAGATATAGCAAAGCATGACAACAGAAAGTCTCTATGAACACAGAATGGCACCACTGTCAGATTTATAACTTCTGGCCATTAAGGCAAAGGTGCCTAGGGCCAGACAGCTCAGAAAATTCACTGAAACACACAATCTCCCTTGCAATGTAAAGGTGTGAACCCAAAGGGAGACATTTCTATAGTTACATATAATTTTAACATACAATTCAAATTCAAAAATATACTTAATAAAATCTTTTCTGTAATATTTTAAAAATTTATCATCAAAATTAAAAAAATTAAATATGAATCAAATTGGTTAATAAATATATGATGAAATATAGCAAGATAATTATTTAAAATACAATGTTTGGAAATAATTATTGTACTGTGTTTATATTCTGGTGATCATATTTAAACATTTCATAATATTGTAATTATAAATAAATTATAGTATAGCTTATGGCAATGTTAATGCAAACTGACTTTACATAAATTCAATTATCCTTTTACTGTGATTAGAGACTGAAGATTAAGTTTCTTGTGTTTACTTTTAGTGTTAAACAGAATACAATAAGGCTTATTATAATTCCAGTGTACTCAAAAACATAACTGCAGTAAGCAGTAATCTGCTATCTTTATTCAATATTGCCATCTCAAATAAAATGAAAATTGATGCAAAAATTTTTAAATTTCACAAATTATTTTTTACAAGTTCTGATTTAGATTCCATTATGTCTGATACAACATTAAAAAAATTCAATTAAATTTTTATTATAAATGGCATGGAGATGAAAAGATACTTTCGGCCTCATATTCATATATGCTTAGAGTCACACAATCAAGGAAATATTATTTGTAGTTTTGAACAATTTCAAATATTTTTTTGATGTGAAATTATTTTTAAGTGTGGTTTCGATAATAATGTTTCGATGTGGTTCGATAATAATGTTTTTAAACAATAAGGAAAAAAATAATAATCATATTTGTAATAATAAACATTTTTTATTTTTATTGTATTTATGTGTGTGAAATAGGTTAATTTAAAAAAAAATTGTATATGTGCACAAAATAGCATCGCCACTTAACAAATGAAAATTTAGAGTCGATTTTGCGTTGGTGAACTACAAATGGTGAACCTAACACAAAACAATTGCTAAATCAATGCAATACCACACATCTAATTTTTAATTGGATGTATGGTATTTCATCGATTACTTCTTTGTTTACTTTTGATTATGTTTCTTTGTAACATGTAATTAAAAATATATACATGTATTAAAAATGCATGTATTTTTAATACATGTATTAACATGTATTAAAAATATATATAAATTTTACAATTTCAAATTTTAATTCTGCAAAAATGAATCAAGTGTAGTCTGTCTTTTGCATCCATGCTCTTTTGTCTTTTGATTTTGGTACACCAGTTATATCAGCAAGTCTACAATGGGCTTTTGATTTTGGTACACCAGTTATATCAGCGAGTCTACGATAGCTTTATTTTAAATTTTTATCCAGCAAAGCAATTTTACTTGAAAGCGTAAAATCATTTCTTGACATCTTGACAAAAATTTAAATATTTCAAATAAAATTAACCCTGTAAATAAATATCGCTAGGTACAGTAACGGTAGACTCTTAAGCAGACATATAGTTGCCAGATACACGGCGATATATAACTGATTTGCAATTAGCTTTTATCCAGCAAAGCAATTTTACTTGAAAGTGTAAAATTATTTCTTGGCATTTTAGCAAAGATTTAAAAATTTTATATAAAATCGACACTGTAAATGAATATTGATAGATACAGTATATAATAATGATAGACTCTTAAGCAGACATATACTTGCCAGATGCACGACGATAGATAACTGATTCGCATCAAACTAGTGTTTCCAAATAATAGTGTATGTAGTGTTGACATACTTTCGAAAAATCCCTAAAATATATCAAAAATTGATAAATTCCTTTTTTTGCTACTGATAAAATTAACACTGTAAATAAATATCACTAGGTACAGTAACGGTAGACTCTTAAGCAGACATATAGTTGCCAGATGCACGGCGATAGATAACTGATTTGCAATTAGCCTATGTGTGTTGACATACTTTCGAAAAATCCCTAAAATATATCAAAAATTGCTAAGTTTCCTTTCTGCTATTGTCCCAATTAAACGTTTAAATTATGTATTAGTTTATTAGTTGGTTTCCGTTGTTTGAGATTTGGCCCAAAAAAAGTGGCTGCCCTAATTAACTGGCAACCCAATTAAATGGAATTGACTGTATATGATATACAACTTTCATGGTTTTTTTGGTGGATCTCCTATGTCACAGTGAATCTATGAGGTCCTTGATTTTAACAAGTCTGTGCATCTCTGCTCTAGATTATGGATGACAACAGATAACAAAATTCTTAGCTATTGCAGTGGTGTCTCGCAATTCGACATTTGAGTTTCCTGGGTTGGTACATGCGCTTGCATGGAATTGTGTGGTTTAAATTATGTATTAGTTTATTAGTTTGGTTTTTGTTCTTTGAGATTTGGCCCAATTAAATGGAATCAACTTCAATTGATTCCGTTTTTGCTTCAATTGATGCAGTGTTTGGTATCCATTTTTTTAATCTTTTAACTATAATGCCACAACTTTTAAAATGCTTCCATCTGTTAAATACTTCATAGCTTTTAATAGTATTAATATCATAAGCTAGTTTTCTTAATTAAAATAATTTTTGACAAGTGTTCATTAATTTAATACAAAATAAATCTTTATTGAATTATAGCTGAAATATCATGCTTAATTACCTTAGCAAATAACGCAATAAAACAAAATTAGGATTTGTTGGAATATTAACAAAATAAGATTGCATTTTTGATATGGCAAGTAGATCAATTGTAATTATAGTTACAGATGATTTATTTGAAGTGTTATATCATCAAGCATATTAGACATTACTGCCATTCTGATGAGTGGTATCATTGACATCACTCTTTATGATTACATGATTGAATAACCAAAGTTTATATCATTGTGACATAACAATGAGTGACATCTCAGATATATAACAGGATATAATGTTTTAGTGATACAACAATGAGAAACATCATAAATACATTGCAATAGCAATGCCATTATGATGTAATCATTATTTGATAATTATTTAAATATGGAAGTTGATGAAAATTGTGTATTAGAGATGCTTAAATAGTGCTGGGGAAAATGGAATAATATTTAATATAATTAAAGAATTAACTATTGTTTCTGTTATAATAAAAAATTATATTTATAATTCTGCCAAAGATTCTGGACCAATTCAAGAAGGTGGACTTAACGATTGCCCTCCTGAAGTGCTTCATTTTTTGCTCACTCATTTACTTCAAGGCCCTAAAGATCAATTTGGTATTGGTATTGAACAGAAGGAAGCTTTCTTAAATACTTTAAGGAAAGGTAAATCATATTTATATTTAAAATATTCATTATCATTATCATCGTTGTTCTTGTTGTCTGATACATAATTATAATAATAATAATAAACTCCCAGAACAGAAGGAAACTAAACAAACATCGTCAAAACTATACACCAACAGATTAAATAACATTCTCAAAACACATCGGAATGGAAAAAACACAGTGAAAGCCATCAACACATTTGCCATACCTATACTGACTTACTCCTTTGGAGTGATACAGTGGACATGGACAGAACTTGAATCACTCCAAAGAAAAACACAAACAACACTTATAAAATACCAGTACATCACCCAAAATCTGCCATAGAAAGAACTACTCTCCCACGCAAGGAAGGAGGACGTGGGCTTATTGACATTCCACATTTACACGACAGACAGATTTATAGTTTGAGAGAGTTCTTTCATAAAAAGCAACATACATCATAGACAAGCAAAACAAAGTTACCTACATTATAGACATCTCAATACCAGACACACACAACATCCAGGATGCATTCACCCAAAAAATTAGCAAATACACAGAACTCTCATAAGAAACTAAGCATCTCTGGGGAATGCAAAAGGTAGTCACAGTACCCATCATTCTCTCCTCCACAGGAGTAATCCCTCACACACTACAAAAAAGACTCAAAACATTAGATTTACATCCCAAGATATACATAATACTACAAAAACCATCACTACTCAATACATGCAACATAGTAAGAAAGTTTCTCAGCACTGGTACAGACAATTAGTTAACACACAATTAAGATTCACAAATAGTCGTGTCTTGACTCGTTTCTGACATGGCACTTTGCCCCAGAGATACTCCCTGCCCACATTGATGTACTATAACAAATAATAATAATTTTTTATTACAACAAAAGAAATTATAAAACAATTATTAGTATAATATATGACTAATAATTTATCTGCTGTTTAATATATTAAATGTAACTTACTATTTTTTGTCATCCAAAGGTTGCTGGAGTAAAGCAATTACTATATAATTTCAGTAAATTTGCTGCTATTTGATGATGATATTGCTATGATTATTTATGGTTATAGATTTTGACATTGCATTACCTAATAATAGATTTTGTATATTATATTTTTTATTTTAAAGAAAATGGATCCACATTTTTTTTTTAATTATCAAAAATGAAAATAACATTTCATTTAATAATTGTACAAAACTTTTAACAGATTTTCCTCGTGATAGAGTACCTGTTGTTTTGGCTCCAGTACTCTATCAATACAAACTGGATACAATAATGGATACATTGGGTTCAGATTCCTCGTCCATGTGTAAATCAGTAAGTTTATTTAATTTCCATGTCTAGTTAATGATTTAATATAATTTTATTAATTATCATAATTTCTGAGTATAATTCTAAAATAGTTCAGTTCCTTTCAAAAACAGAGATACTGTACAAGGGCATTTCTCATAGAAGAGTTCCAAATTTTAAAATGCTTGATAAATATTAATTTAAAATTTGTACATTGTTTTATTTCTGCTTTCTTGTAGGAAATGTATTCTGTCAGATTTTAATATAAAATACTTAGTTGGCTAAACAATGTGGAAACATTTTTGTCTTTCCATCTATAGGCCAGGATGAAATCTAAGTCCCATATGAAGGTCTCTGCTTGGCCATTGATGATCTTTGTTTTCTATAATTCAGTTGATAGTATTAGCAGAATGCTATATGTTATAGTGTTGGCTTACCACCTGGAATATACTCATGTTCAATTTCACATTTCTTATACAATCAAATCCCGATAAGACACCACCATCCGTTTGGGGACGAATTTGATGGTTAATCAGGGTTGCTGGTTTATCGAAAACATGTATAGTATAGAAATGAAAATGAACTCTGAATTTATTAAATTTAATAAAATTCAGTACATTTATATTTAGCATCCAAACTTATAATTTCTAAAAACTGGGGACAATTTTGGCGGCTAATCGGGGTTGGCGGTTTATCGAAAACACATGCGTGGTATAGAAATGAAAATGAACTCTGAATTTATTAAATTTAATAAAATATCCCACATTTATATTTAGCATTCAAACTTAACATCTTTAAAAAACTGTATTCTTTACAGCAGCACATACCATAAATATGTAGTACTATATAGAAAACATGTCTGTCTGCTGCTTTGATCCTCTGCTTTGAGTTCTTTGTAAAACAATATACACAACTTACTGTACAATATCTTTATTTAACTATAACTTACTGTACAATATCCAATAAACAATGGAAACGATCTGGTTTTTATGATCTTAAATTTTCTATAATCTAGGTGTGAATCAGGCTTAGAGACAACTGATTAACCGGATTAACTGTTAACTCCATCTCTCCTACCTGCTGGTTACAAATGAATCCAGAGAGCTTTTAATACTATATATACAATACTGATGAACTTCACCTTCTCGTTAATCTGCCAGGGGATGTAAGTCACCTTACATGCCCCTGGCGGAGTAACGAGGACAAATACAATACTAAAAGGAATATTTGTTTAGACCAGTGGTTCTCAACCGCTGTGCCACAGCACACTAGTGTGCCGCCAAATCTTTGACGGTGTGCTGCTAAAAATTAAGAATGAATTGTATGGATGCAATTGTATGAATAATTTTATATGATATATTAAATAAGTTTTAATTATAATTTATCAAAAGAGTAAAATAATTTTATAATAATAAAATTTTTTATAAATAATTTTCGATTGAAATATATATTGATAGGATTTTAAAACAAATTTATAAAAATTTGTTTGTTTACCTCTGTTCAATACCCAAATGAGCATTAATGCTAGCATATCTGGCTGTACCGGTCAAATTTTTATCTTCACGATAAGGTATATGTTGTCTTGTGCGAGTGTCTCTATACTTTTTTGCTAAACCAAAATCTATGAGAAAAAGCTAAAACAACAAAAACAATTATTGTTAACATATAACTGTCATTATAATACAATAAAATCCCAATAGTTTAGCAGTTTAAGTAATTAAGAAGTTCCAATCATATGGAATCTAAAATGTGTTAATGATTCAATTGAGTTTTTTTGTGTGCTTACAAATGCATTATTTATCTAGCTCATATTTATATTTTTTATAATCTCTAAATATTTTAAACTATATATAACATAACTTGGGTCACATATATATTACTTAGTATCATTTCTAAAAATATCTTAATAATATTAATGAGAATAATAAAATGATCATCTCAGAGAGAACTTCTTAAATTACTGTTTTTGTAATTTATATTCTCTTTAATAATGCTAGACTATTAGAATTTTACTGTATAAATATATTTTCTAAAAATAATAATTAAATTTTTAAATATTCATTTAATGTATTTTCAGTTATTTTTAAGTAAAATTTTGTAATTAAAAATCTGTTTTATCAAGACAGTCACATCATTATTTAAGCAAATAATGATGTGACTAATAATAGTATTTAAATTAGTTAAGTGAATTCATATATGCTTTTTGACTCTTTTAAACTAAATAGTATTTTATATATATATGTGTGTATCATTGTATAAAAAAAAAAACTACATTTTTCATTAATTTCTTTCACAACACCAAAAATGAAACCAAAATAAGATCTGAACAATCAGTCACTTATAATGTTGTCAGAAATAGCTGCTTTCTTCCTAGCCAATTTGCTTCTAATTCAGATTAGGCCATTCATTACCAAATCTCAAAATTATTGTCCAGTTGTAGCTATTTTTTGAAGAAAATGAAAACTTATAAGATCAAGCCTATGTTTGTCTGGTGTCTGTGTGTGTATCCTCACTAATAACTTTTGAACTAATTAGCAAATTTTCATGAAATTTAATAGACGTTCTGCTATTAAGGGGCATCTCGATACCACATCCTTTATTTTACAGGATCATTTAATCATGATGGATAGAATTTCATTTTTATCAAAATTTTAATTTATGTTATTACCAATAGACATCACTAAGTGTTAGCAATGTAGGAGTAAGATATAGCTTATCTGATTTAAATGACATCACATCCGACTGTGATATAATAATGGATGATGTCATCAAACCCAGTAATTTATAATATCATTATTGTTACATCATCCTGACATCACGTCACCAAGATGATGACATCTATGCTAGTTAAATCAATGTTAAAATTGTATATACAAAACCACTAGATTCCAAATGCTAAAAATGATCAGATCAGATCAGAAGCATGATAAAATTTAAGGTGCTTTTTCAAAGTTTCATAAAAATTAGATTCAAGAAAATGCAAATATGAAATTTTTATGTAAATTTATGTTATATTATAAAAATAAGCATTAAAATATTAAATAATTGTCAAAAGTCAGTGAAAATCCAAAGATTAACCAACAAGCCTAAATGATCTCTAATGAATATTTTTGAGATAAAATTATTCAAGAAAATGCAAATATGAAATTTTTATGTAAATTTATGTTATATTATAAAAATAAACATTAAAATATTAAATAATTGTCAAAAGTCATTGAAAATCCAAAGATTAACCAACAAGCCTAAATGATCCCTAATGAATATTTTTGAGATAAAAAATAATTTAAATAATTATGAATTTAAACTATGGTTTATAATTATTCATCTGTTATTTTAATAATTTTACAGATCATCTAAAATTTAATTAATTAATAAGATAATAGTTTACATTCATAAATAATTGTTAAAATTTACTTCAAAAATATTCCACTGAGTGTCATTTATGCTTATTGGTTAATTTTTGGATCACAGATTCCCTAGTTTGTTTATATTGCATTATGTTATTAAAAATTTAAAATTTTTTTTAATGACAAACAATCATTCTTTAAATATAGGTACTTTTCAAATTAAAAATTAAGACTGAATTTTTATAAAATAAATTTTAAAATATTTTTAATATGAAAATAAATTAACAGCATTAATAAGCATGATAACTATTCATTAGCTTTAGAAACATTTTTCAATTTATCTAGAGCCATCAGTAACCAATAATTTAGATTATTGGCTATTGATGACCTATAGACAAACTGAAAAAAATTTGAGATTAATCCTATATATTATAAAAATATCCATTTACACCATTATTGTCTGTTAAAATTTAGAAGTGATTTAAAAAAAAAAAAATGAATCATGAGGTTTGTGTCTTAATATAGATGTCAATGTTCTTTTTTCAAATTTGATCCAATCTGAAATAATTTTTTAGCATATTCAGGACCATATCTAACAGCATTTACTTTGAATGCTATATTGAAACATTCATATAATTTTAATATTTGTTTTGAAATTTACATAAAAAAAGAAATAGCAATCATAAATAAATATTCTTGTATATTTTTATACATTATATTTAAAACTAATGATATTTAAGCAAATTTTAAAAATTTGCATTCAGATGGTTCTACATACTACAAAACAGAAAAATGTATTACTACATGTGAAATATCTGCATGTGTGCGAATTATTCCTACTTATTAGCATGGTCAATTTATTATTTTAGACTGAAACAATCAAATTCCATTATGTTTTTAATGTAATATATACCTTATTGCAATGTCTTCCAATTCCCATAAGAAAATTATCTGGCTTAATGTCTCGATGAATGAAATTCTTATTGTGAACATATTCAATTCGGCCAATCATCTTCAAATAATAAAATACAAAAAATTAAAATTTTTTCAAATTATAAAAAATCTGAAACTAACATAAATTCTAACTTACTTGATCGGCTAGCATTAAAACTGTTTTCATAGTAAAGCGACGTGAACAGAAATTGAAGAGATCTTCTAAACTCGGCCCGAGAAGATCCATTACTAAAACATTATAATCACGTTCTTGTCCATACCACCTATTAAAAAATATTTATAATATTGATATTGGAAATAGAATAAAATTCATGTGAAAAAATTTGTAGAATTTACTAATCAAGTACAATTTTTTGTAGATAGAATTAAAGCTTTTATTCTAAAAAAGATAGGTTAACACAAACTGTAGTGCTTTCAATTTCAAAAAGTCCTCATCAGCAGTTTAAATATACAGAAAACATGGCTGAAGTCATATAGAATGTACAAAATCGAATACAATTTTAATGTTCAAAAAATAGAATAATTTACAAGTGAGGCATAACTATAGCACAACATATTATAGAGATACTGTAAAATATTATACTTGCTACATAAAATTGATTAAACAAAGATTGAAATATACAAATAAAAAGTTATAAACATAATAATAGATAATAAAGATAAAATATAAAATAAATCAGTTAATACATGGTGCAGTAATATTAAAATCAGTTACATTATAAGAAAATGAGTTTTTATCATAAAGATAGCATGTAATCTTTGCTGATTTTCCAGTTCCTAAGAGACCAGATTCCGCAATGCAGATATCGTCCAAAGTTATTTTTGCAAACATTGAACATTTCATCTAACATTATTAATTTAATTAATTAAAGTTGCATTACTTTACAATTTTGTTAATTTAAGCCAATAAACTTAATTTCTGTACTTAAATTTTTCAATGTTCTTGTCTCATGTAACAAAATGGAAATGACATCACAAAACTTTTATGCATTACATCTTTTAAACAGAGCTTCAAATCAAAAACTGCAACTAGACATTTTTACTCAGAATTTTATCCTCTACAAGTCCGTACATTTTGTCAGAACCTTTTTGAATCACCCTGTATATAATGTAGATATATGTGTATGTGTATTATGTGTATATGCACAAATGCACATATACAGAAGTTACTGTTTAAATGAAGCAATTTTGCATATTTTATAAAAAATTAAGAATAATTATATATATATAGCAATTATAAAAAATAACAATATTTTATAATCTCTATCATATTTTAATATGGGTAAATAAATTATTATTTAGCTTTTATATAAATACAGTAGGGCCTCAACATTCGCAGGGGTTATGTTCTCGAAAATTGGCGCGAAAGTTGAATCCGCAAAAGTTGAAGTTAAGATCCTATGGGAAAACGGGAGTTGGGGGCTGGAGTGTATCTACTTAATGTGGAACAATAAATAATATGTTTAGTATTGTATAATTACTTTTAGTATTTATTTAAAATTATTATTACAATGAAGAAAAAGTTAAAGTACAGTACATACCGGTTGTATGTTACATACTGTATAATGTTGTGAAGGCGATAACGGTTCCTGAATTTGTCGAACCAACCGCTACTTGCAACAAATTTATTTGGATTATCACCTGAAGATTCCGCAAAGCGTTTATAGAGCTTTATGGCTTTGGCTTTTATTATAGCCTTACTTATCGGCATATTCTTCTGGTTCTGGTCTTCTATCCACAAGTACAGAGCCTTTTCCGTTTTCTCTATGTTCTTATCTCTTATTTGGGAAGTGTGCTTCAATGATAATGGAGTACCACCCTTTATGCTATGCCTAATTGCATCTTCCTTTTTCTTTATCGACCTAACTGTAGATTCATTTACACCAAAAAGTCTACCTACTTCAGCGTAACTCTTTCCCTCTAGCAACATATCGAGAACTTCCAGTTTCTTTGAAAGGGTCATCACCGATTTCGCACGCTTACAAATATGGGAAGTTGTCGACTTCTGACTAGCTGTCTTTTTTCCAGACATGACGATGTATCCTAGCACTCGATAGAATTAAAAAATATACAGGCATAACCGTAAAGTCCCGGATATCAAAACCAAAACTAAAGCATAGAGTCCCGGATGGCGAAGCAAAAACTACAGTAATTCGGCAATTTTTTTTGAACTGTGCGTCTAAGGAGCTTGTGCTTAAATAAAGCTTTTTATGTTTCTAATAGAATAAATTGTGATATTAATATAAATAAATACTGTACCATACTGTATACAGAAATTTTTATTAAAAAATTTACGGAAAAATTTCTCCCTCGAATGGGGAAAACCGCGAATAAGCAAAGCGCAAATGCCGAAAAGATGTACAAGAAAGTCAGCCGCAAATAAGCGAATCCGCGAATGTTGAGGCCCTACTATAATTAAATTTAAAACACATCAAAATTTACATTTTATCAATTAAGATTAAATAATCATTAAAAAATATAAACTGTTTTAAATAATTCCATTTTAGTTGATAACATTAATATTAATTTTAATAATTTAATTATAATTATTTATAATAATTATCATATTAAGTGGATTCACATTTTTACGAACTACACGTTTTCACTGTAAGGTCCTGGACTGTGGGGCTGGTGCAATTTGAAATTCGTCGAAAAATAACTTTTTGGAAAAAACTTTACTTACCTGTGGATGGGGTGTGGATGCACGCCGCCATGATTGATGTTTTGTTGTACTGCCGGCTGTTTAGTTTTACTAATTTTTTCTGTAAATTTTATGAGGTGAAGGATGTGATTAATTATAACATTAATAATTTGTTAATTGATAAACAATATTTTATTGATTATTGGAAGATTAATAATTTTAATGGTTATGCTATGTTAAAAAGAAAAAATGTAAATTTGTTCTACTTTAAAATTCTGTCAGTAGAAGGCACTTTTGGTCTCGCCTTGTTATGTGTTCGTTTCGTCGATTGTGATGTTAGTGACCTATTATTGATGTATTTTGGTATTAACTTGGAACTACAGGACGTTCTTGTTGAAGTAAGCTGCTTCAAGGTTGAAGATATAGGCACTAAACTTATTATACAGGCGAGACAGGTTGAATTTTTATTGTAAGTAAAAATTAAGTTTTCTAATAAAGTAAAATTTAAATGGAGCACTGGTCGAAATCAATTCTGCGATGGCTAGATGCCAATGAAATTGATATACATATCAAAATTAAATCAATTCGAAAGACCGGCGGGGAGGAAGCGCGGAGTCGATCTCGATGCGAAGTTTCGGGAGTAATTCCGAACTTCGCATCACAACTATTTAGTTGGTTCCAAAAAGTCCCTAATGTTAAATTAATGCCATTCCTACTTACGAATTTTCAATTTTATGAACTTTTTTAGGGTCTGTACAAATTCATAAAATCGAGAATCCACTGTATTAACATATTTGTTTCTAAACAGATAGATTACTATTAGACATAATATTATAGTTGTTGATAAAGTTAAATTTTATTTTAAAAGAATTCATAGTTAAATGAAAAATTTAAAGAAAAAAAAATTATAAAACTGAATATAGATTAGGATGGAACAGTTAATTATTTAATTATAAATGATCTCTTTCTTATGAACTAATGTTTCTTGGAGATCTGTCTTAAATCAAAATTCTTTATTTCTCATAATCACAACAGTACAAATGACAATTCTTCTGTTCCTGATGATTTATTCTACACACTATAATATTTTTAAAATTTTATCAAAAGAATTTACTATATTTCTTTAGACTTCTCATAATCACAACAGTACAAATGACAATTCTTCTGTTCCTGATGATTTATTCTACACTCTATAATATTTTTAAAATTTTATCAAAAGAATTTACTATATCTCTTTAGACACAAAAAACGTTAAATTCTGAGGGCACCGGTGTCGCTAATGTTCCTCCGATTGGTGGGGTGACGGAGCAGGATCTTTGCGTTACTCCTGCCTCCGGGAGCGTATCTAGTCTGCGAAAGACACGTTTGTCTGGTGCGGCTAGACGAAAGCGGAGGAGGGCTAGGAGGGAAGCTGCTGATGCGGGTGGCTCTCAGCTACCGCTAGGTACTTCCCAAATAGCTTCTCTGTCTGGTTCTCCTGCTGGTACCTCTGGTGCTAGCAAGAGGAACAGATCTCAACTGTCCACCCCCTCTTCGGAGGAGGTGAGACCTTCTAAGCGATCCCAGGGCTCACGACCTGGAACTTATATGGAAGCTTTAGCTTCTTTTCGGGTAGCCATCATCAAGGAGGGTTTTCCGGACTCCAAGATGGTGACTGCTGATGTAGATCTTATTTTAGATAAGATCCTGAGTGGCATAGATGAAATTCCTTCTGGGGAGACCTTGCCACTACTTAAAGGGTATACC
>AYEL01076317.1:0-24025 GCA_000484575.1 Olivierus martensii | reverse complement strand
TTAATAAATCTTTGATTTGATTTATGTTGTCTCCAAGTTCATTTTAATCGGGAAAAACTACTGTTCTTCCATCCTTACGCATAAGTCTACGAACGCGCAAGGCCTAAGCCTGTCATTCCGTTAGGTTAGTTAAGCTGAAATATCCTCATGGAATATTTCTATCTGGCGGCGGCCACTTATAGAACTGCCATCACACAGGCTGACCAACACCCATGATGGGATGAACCGAAAGATTGAAGGATGGGTTTCAATGGTCCGGGCCCACATCCCTCCTAAAAAATTGAAGGAGTGGGACCCCCTGATCCTCCAGAATGGTAAGCCACAGCTTTACCATGCAGCCATCCGGCTGATCTGTCATTCAGTCAGTCCGCGGGTCCCACAGTTTGTTCTGTGAAGTGTTCGTTATCTGAACATGTATTCATTAACCGAACATAAAAATCTTTCAAAAAAGTGTTCGTTATCCGAACTGTTTGTTAACCGATCACCCACTGTATATGATTGTAATCATAAACTGAAGAAATTCTTCAATGAAAATAGTTTTCAATATATATTCTATCTTCATGAACTCATTTGTACAGGTAATTCCTGATTTTAGGAGTTAATTTATTTCTGGAGTAAACTTATAAAATAAGAACTCAAACCAAGAATCAATTTCCTATAGATATGTTACTGGCAAAGTATGAAATGCAGACATTCTATAGAATGCCTAGGCAATATATAGAATGCCTAGCGTGGCATTGTATAGAATGCCTAGGCAATATATAGAATGCCTGGCATTTTAACGCAAAGTATGAAACGATTAATATTATATATACTTTGCTTAGGCATTGTATATAATGCCTAGGTATTATATAGAATGACTGATGCTATTTAGGCAAAGTATAAAATACTTTCGTTCAGTGCCGGATCTAAGCCAATTGGATCGATTGCACCAATCTGGCCCCATGTTGAGGCAAAATGAAATCATGAAAAGACTAATAAACGAAGAATAATCATTTAGATTTCTATTATAAATGGGCATTTACACCCCAGCCTTCGAACATCTAATTTTTAAAAGATCCACAAAAAGAAAAACTTTTTTGGAAAAATTGAATGTAAATGAATTGATTTTATTTTATCTCTTGAACAGTAGTACTGAAGTAGATGAAACTCTCAATTTAATGTAAATATAAGGCCGGAAGATCTTAGCCATAGGAAATGAGTTATATACTATAAATGGAATTTGCAGAATAACAAGTGAGTATTTTTTAAAATCAAGTGAATCATTAATTCTGTTCTTATGAGGAATGTTATCGAAGGTTCTACTATTATTATTGATAATTGATGAAGATATCACCAATTATATTAATTAGTTTAAAAACATTTTAAGGTAAATCATTCAAAAACTTCACAGATTTTGATTTTTCCTGGAAAAATATGCAGACAATTTTAAAATGTTCAGCTCACTTAAAAAATATTCCTAAAATCTGCTCAAAATATAATTCATCAGATAAATAGTTTTTATTTTTATTTTTGAGAGACAATGAATCAATTATATTTTGCACCCTGTTTGACAAAATTATTGATATTTTTAAAGTTCCTTTTAATTTTCATAAATAAGTATTAATTTAACATCTTTCGTGTATTTTCATATATTGATTTCATGACTCTTTTCGTATATTTTGATACCTTGTATGTTGATTTCACGACTCTTAATACTTTGCCTAAATAGCATCAGTCATTCTATATAATGTTTAACTAGAATATTCTTGAATGATTTATTTTTAAAAAAATTATTAACTTTAAAAAAATTGATAAAAAAATCTTAATTTATAATCAACATGAAATGATAATTAAAAATTTTTGTATGTAATTGGTTTCTTACTATGCCAAAAGTTGTTAAGGGATATATTGTATATTAGTTTTCAATTATTATAAATTAATATTTTTAACTAGAATATTCTTGAATGATTTATTTTTAAAAAAATTATTAACTTTAAAAAAAATTGATAAAAAAATTTTTTTTTCCAGGTACCTCTGGTCTTTTAATCCATTGTATATCAGGATGGGATCGTACTCCTTTGTTTATTTCTTTATTGAGATTATCATTGTGGGCTGATGAAAAGATTCATAAAAATTTAAATTGTCATGAAATAACGTTTTTAACTATAGCTTATGATTGGTTTTTATTTGGGTATGTATCATTTAGGAATAATTTACATTATTAAAATCTTATTTTTTTAATCTTTACAAAATTAAAATATTAGATAATTGTATATAAAAAGTTAATTTGTGATTGTGTTAAAAAATAAACAATAAACAAATAAGTTAATAAAATATATTATTAACTATTTTAGCTTAAAAATTTTTAAATATAATTTTTTAATGATTACTGTTTTGTTTTGATTATTAATAAGAATTATGATGAAAACATTGTTACAATACATAACAATGGTATGTATATTTAAATGTTTTCAATAATGATGTGCATGATTAAAATTCAATTTGCTCATAAGATGAATAAATTCTATCTAAAAATCTAGATTATTTGCATTATAAATGTTTTAATTTTGTATATGACATTGCATTGTTTAATTTAACCTATATCCTGTATTATTAACTTTATAGATTACTGTTATGATTTATTAGAAATTATTATAACAAATTTTTACAAAAAAAGTAAATATCTAAATTGAATATAATCTGCCAAGTGAATTCCTTGATAATTATAATGGAAATTTTAATAATTAGAAATAATTTAGAATAAGGCTATATCACCATCTATGAGTTAATAATTAAATTAGATTTTTTAATTAAGAACCTCTTTCCAAACTGACCCTCAGAAAGGAAATATGGCAGAAAGCCTACAGATATATAAGAGAAAGTTTAAAGATTGCATTGTCATTAATAAGTTAGAGCCAGAATCCATTGGTAACACATGGCTTTGATGCAATAAATATTGTCAATTTTATCATATCATCATGATATATATGGTGACTGATAAAGTATCAATATGGTGTCCTCAGATTTAAACTTGAGTTCTTTCCATATGATTGCACATAGATAAAATTTCTTTTTATTGTCTTCAATTTCAAATTTTCTTTTATACATTGAGAAAATATGATAATTTGCATTTTGAAATAGAATAAAGTATAAAATAAGGTTAAGATTCAACACACAACAAATTATAAGCAGGATAAAATAATGCAGTCAGACTCACATCAATCCCCATCTTATTCTACAAATTCTTATTTTCATTAATATGTTTTTAAATTTCAGCAATATTAATTTATATTGTATGTAATGCTATTATGGTAATCACATTGATAGAAATTTTCTTGTAACTATAGCAACTGAATAAATTGCAAAAATATTTTTTGTAAATGTTATGGAGGAAAGCTAATGTAAGCCAAAAAGCATTATAAAGTAAAAGTATTTTTCTACAATTTTAGTGAGAGTCTGATTTCATTATTTTATCATTATTTAGAATTAGTTTTGTATTGGATTTTTCTTCAGAGTAATGTATTAAAAGTTATCTTTGCTAAAATGGAATAATTAATAAATAAATAAATACTTTATTTATATCTTTTGATATATTATTTATAAATATTCAAATTTATGTATATTATAGTACTGTACGCTCAAAATATCCAAAAACTTAACCACAAGATATTGCCCGAAAACTAGATAAAATAATCCCAAAGCATGAATTTCTTAGATTCCTAAAAGATTTTCACGTCTAGTTAATACAATTTACTTAAAAATATAAGCTTAATTAATAAAAATTGACGGTTCAAATAGATAAGTTTTTAATTGATATTACAATATAGGTGTACTACAGCTTAATAAGACATATGAATTATTAATAAATCTACTACTGAATTAGAATGCTTTATGTTTAATAATGATCACCAATGAATTGAAATAATATCTAAACATTGTTGAAAATATAATCACCGTTAATGAAATTTTTATACAGAAAATATGTTTTCTTATTCATTAATATATGGGCTATATAGCAGTATCTTCATCAGTTAAATCATTCTAAATAATTATGTTGATAATTATTTAATCATATAACGTTTAAATAATTAAGGACACTCTAAATAATTATATGCTTGTGATGCATATTTAAAATATAAATATTATAATTATTTCTTAGCATAAAACATAAAAATGCCATTTTTAAACTTTGTTTTTTTTTTTAACAATTAATGCAATTTTTAAATTAAATTTTATTTACCTTTATCATATTTATAAACTTTTATATATATATTCAATTGAATTATTACATTTATACATTTTAGTAAAGAATTTAAAGATCGGAAATATATAGCTATTTTTATAATTTAAAAAATTGCAAATTTTATAATAGAAAGATAAACATCAAACATACAGTACATTATTGTGATTATTGGAATTTTATAATTTGTTATAGGATCTATAATAATAATAATAATAATAATAATAATAATAATAATACTATGCATATTTAAGCAGATAGGCTAGCATGCGAAAAAACATAATTACTCAGGAAATAAAGCTGAAACACTAAAAATCTAGGAATATGTTCAGATTATCTATGTATTTCAATTGCCAAAAAATTATCAAAATTAGAAAAAAGTTTTGGGTGCTATATCATGAAAACTTAATCATTTAAAATTAATTTCTTAGATTTTTATTCGCATTTTTGTAATTGTTAGATTTTGAGATAATCGGGAAAGATTGAACTTATGTCAATAATTTGTGGAAAAAAAACTTATTTTTCATGAAAATATTGAATGACACATGATTTTAACAATTTTTTCAATTGTATTTTTTTAATTGATTTTAAAAGTGTTACTGAGTTTTGTCCGATTTAAAATTCAAAACGATAACTATTCCAGAACCTATCACGATCCATCTGCATTTATAATGATATCTGCTTGTAAAGATGTTTAGATTATTTTGAAGGTTTTATTTCACCAAATCTGCACGAAAGATATGTGATTTGGGACTAAGTTAAAAGCTCATCACGACAGGTCAGACTTATAATGGGGTGGGTCATCAGAAATGGAAAATGGGGAACAATGGGACGGCCCAGATATGGGCTATATCTGCCATAGATTCAATGAGTTTCTTTTACTACAGGTTGATAATCAAAAATCCGGTAACCTCGGGACCTGAAGATTGCCGGATTTTCGAAAATTCCGAATTTTTGTTGTATATATATATATGCTGTATATATTTAACAGAAAAGGACTACTTGTACAGTGCTTTAAAGAAATAAAATTAAATACTAAATGAAAAACAAATGAAATTTTAATGTTCAATAACTATATAAAAGACTAGTTCTACAGAATGTTAATTAAACTAAATAAAATAGTTCTATAGAATTTTAATTCGTTATTGTACCCTCGAAAAAAGTTAAACGATTTTATATAATGCCAATAAACAAAAAAAAGCCAAAAAAAAAAAAAAAAAAACAAAAAAAAAAAAAAAAAAAAAAAAAAAAAAAAAAAAAACGCCAAAATGTTAATTTCTAAATTAACAATTTCTAAAAAAAATTTCTAACGCCATCCATGTCTAAAAAAGCCAAAAAGAGCTCATTTGGTGTCAAAAAAGCCAATCTAGCAACCCTGGTTGCAAGCAGGACCAAAAATCTGATTCTGGAGTACAGGTCCGTGAAAACATAAATGGCACCTCCAGAAAACAATGGTGTGCCAATGTAGTAAATTCATGCGCTGCGACATTCATGCCAAAAAACTGATGGAACCGGAATACTGATTGACGGATTTTTGATTATCAACCTGTATTATAAAGAGGGATATTTACAAATAAATATAATTATTCAGAACTAAAAAAATCATTAAATAATAATACCATATAATAAAATTTTTATTGTTTGAAATTTCTTTTAAGATAGATTCTGAATTATTTAACATTAAGATATATATTATATGATGATAATTCTAATATAATCCTTTGTTAGCATTATTAGATTTCTTTATTATTTTTATTATTATTAAATCAAATTTTTCAAGAAGGCAGCTGTTGTTGAAATAAATAGAATTAATATATTTATTCTTATATTCGTACAACAACACTTGTAAACCTGATGCTTTTGATTGTTTTCGAAAACTTCGTACTTTTGAAGGTACTACCGGTTTTCGATTCATCTTTGCACTAGAGTTCTTAGATTATATAAGTTCTTAGATTATTCGAAGAAGTTAAACTAAGAAAAGTTTAACTTCTTCGAATAATCTAAGAACTTATATTATTTTGTAGAATGAGAACTCGAATTTCATTTCAAATTCCTTTCTTCTTCTAACGAACTTATTATTCCTAGATTTGGATCAGTTCAGTAGGTTTATTATTATCGCTATGATTGGAATAATCGTGATGCTACCAATAGATTCGTTGATTGTGATAAGATTATCTTTATTAATTGATTGGGTGTCTAAATTGAAATATAATTATTTAGTTTTATAATATGATTAAAAATCTTGCTTAGAATGTACAAAATAAAGAATAGTATCTACGAAGATAATTCAGAAACGACTTGTATAATTTTGTAAGTCATCTTTACGACAATAATAACTAAATTTTAAAGTTACTGATGTATGTTGCTTGCTGTTTTATCTATTATCCTACCAAGTTCTTGACAGCTAATTACTCTCTTATTGCCAAGAAACTGTCATCATATTTAGTATTACATGAATTAATTGTATGATTTTATTTATGAATGAAGAGTTTTAAATGATCTTTGCACTGAAAATACTTAATACAGATTAATTTTATTTTATATACAACAAATTCAAATTTCGTTGAATTATTTACAATTGAATGAGATTTTACTGACAAATAATGCATAAACACATCTATACACCACCTATCAATAAAATTATCTCAACGAATGCGGTAAAATTTTCAAGTTCCTGAATAATTAAAAGTTTAAGTTTTAAATCAAAAACTTATCATTTAATATTTAACTGAAAAAAATCATTAAAACATAGATAATTTTTTCCAACTTCAGTCAGTTTTCCATTTCTGTTTTGAATGATGTCTGATGATAGTATTGATTGCTCTCTCAGAAAGTCTTTTTCAATTTATTTAAATTGTTTTTAAATCAAAAGGAATAGAATAAATAATAAAAGTTTTTATGCGAGAATAAATTATGGCTACAGGTATTATTATTTTTCGAAATAGTTTTTTCATACATGCACATTGTATTTTACAATATACATGCATATGAATTATAAGATTTACTACTTTGTCATAGCTTTCTTCTATGAAAAATTTGAATACAATATTTTTATAAATACAGTATTAATATTTATAAAAATAGTTTATAATACTTATATACAAACATTTTAAAAGAATGTACTGTATAAAATTAATAAAAACCTTTTTAATTCCTTTTTATAAATTAATTTTAATTTAGGTAATATGATAAACTTTTCTATTAATATAAACTATACGATAATTATAATATTTCTCTAGATAAAGTTTAATTTATATAACAGCATATCATAAATGAATTAAATAAGTTATGGAATGATGCAGTTTACACAATATACTATTTATGATGTAAACTAAGTGAATGTAAATAAATTATAATATTTTAGTTTACATGCTAAACTGCGTCATATGAAGTTAAGGTAAAGCAAATAAAATTGTTTCCCAGTTATTTAGTGTGTTTGGTGATATTTATGATTGCCCTACTTTTACAGATCTAAATTAATTATTCAAAATTATCATAGGGGCAATGAAAAGAAAGGTAACCAATAATTGCCGAAGAATAATCTTAAAATAAAATGAAATATCATATTAATACGGCAATAAAAGTTAGTGTTATTAGCATAGAAATTAGACTTTTAACTTTAAATAAAATAATTTTAAATCGGCAATAACTTTAAACGCATCTGTTGTGATATTTGTCAATCGATAATACAGAATTTTTTTTTATTGATAAAGAAGTTGAATATGTTCCATAAAGTTTTCTTGTAAAACTGACTCCTAAATAAGATAAATTGTAGGAGGGAGAATTGAATTTATTTCTAACGTAAAACTCGAATCCAGATGGTGCACATTATATGCAACTTTCAACTTTAAATTGTGATCTATCAATAGAAAATTACAGTTAAAATCTTCATAACATATATGACTAATATATAAGCTTACATATATCGTGAATTATAATTCTTATTTTCCATTCGACACACGAATTTATTAATTTATCCCAAATTGCTTTTGCATAATAAATAGAAAGAAATTTTCACTTCGTGATTCAGTTTTGCCAGAATGCTGTCATAAAAAATGAATGATGGATAAATACAATTGTTTGACTTTTCTCTTATTAAAAGACTGTTAATAAAATGTCTGTAATTCATAAATGACGTAATTTAGAACATTAAATCTCATATATAATTTAAATTATATTTTATGAATAAAATTTTGAAGTATAAATTATTTTTATGATAAACAAAAATCAATGTATTAGTAAATCGGAAAGAGAGATCGAATACATCAAAATATTTTCAATTTTATTTTTAAGCGTTTATCTGTGTTTGAAAAATCGATAGAAAATTCTAATATTATAATTGCACATCATATTTTTGTTTGAATTTTATTGAGGAGTCATGCATATAATGTAAATCTTCAGATTTTCCTATCTACTTAACAATCACTGATTAGTGAAGCTGATATATTAAGAGAAAATCCAATTAAAAGTAATTGACAGTCTGTCAAAAATATTATTTCTTTACTATGTTCTTTTCTTTTCTTAAGTAAGTTAAGAAATTTTTGATAACATGAAAAATCTAAAAAAAAAAACCTAGCTCAATTTGTTGACAATAATACTGTTGTAAATATCAGAGAAAAGTTTCGTGAAGCTTATATAGCATTTCATAAAAAAAAGATAAAAACATACTCTACAGCTTATTGTTATATCGGATTAATAACTCTGCAATTTTTATAGATTTCTCCATTAGGATACTGTAGAATGGAGAGAAGTTTGAAAAACATTATAACAAAAAGAAAAATTTACTTAAATTATTTAGGCAAAAATATGAATGAGATATGTTAGTCGATCATTAAAATGTTATTTAAATTTAATAAATTATTAAATTTAATTTATTAAAATCAAATTTCAATAACTAATAAATTTAAAGTCAGTATTTCCCAAGTTTTCTCATATAAATTATCTTTAAAGAATCTTGTTTCTGATTTAACTGATAATGAATTTAGCTATCATATTATTATCCATTTCCATAGTTATATAGCTGAGATTGTTAGATATTGATCTGATATAGTTCTCAGTATATAGTATTATGCTTTATCGACTCTAAAGTGCTATCATACGATCTAGATATAATTTACTTATACATTAAGTTTTAGTGCTACGTAGAAACAAATGTAGTATTACAGATAAATTTCGTGACTAGCTTATTGTTCATTATGTTATTGATGCATATATGAAATACAGAAGAGAGAAATAGTACAATGTCAATTAGACTCAATAGTCAACAGAGCAGTAGCTATTCGAGAATGACTCAGGCGTGATATTTGACGCACCACGACAATCGCTTGTACTAGTATTTAACACATTAGAACATTATCTGTTAATGTTAATGCTTTCTGACATAATTTGTAAGTTATATAGTTCAAAACATGCCTGTAATTTCTACTCGTTATTTATTTACGACTAAGAATACAGAATTTAGACTAGGATACATAATTTAAACAAAATTTATTCAATAAATTAATAAAAATAATTTATTAGGGATTGAAATGAAAAAAATATAATTCTTAAACTAATTTTTAGATTCACATATATACATATATAGCATATACAGAAAAATCAATACTATTTAATTTTATATATAATAGTATGATATTAAACTAATTTAATAGGCTCATATTAAATCTATAAATATCAATCTGTCCCTTTAATAAATATACTATACTATATCGAAAACTTTAATAACAAACTATACTTCGAAGATATTAATAAAATAATATTATTTAAAAAATATGGACTGATATTAAGGAATGGAGAATGTTTCAAATATGTTATTTTGAGGATGGGGAATCCAGTATTACCCATCTATCCTCCAGTCTTAATCATCCGGCTGATTGCATGACTGACTTTATTAACATATTAAAAAGCATATTTTACCAAAATATTAATTTTTATTCAAGTTACGTCAAAAATATTATTAATATTGTTGTTATTATTATTGAATAATTATTATAACATTTAAATAAAATATTGATTAACAAAAATTAATAAAGGTTATGAGGAGTATAAAATATTTCAAAAATAAATATACAAAAGCAGATAAGAAGTGATGAAAGTTATAGGACATAAAAATATGCTTAAGCATCCCTAGAAGAATTTTCGATTTAACTATTGCGAAGTTGCTGTTGTTGTGACTCGAAAGGATGAATTCAGAATACAAACCGAAATCTTCTGTAGTCTGCATATGTTCTAAATCTTATAAACAATTTTAAAATATATCGGAACATAAATTATTCAAGTTTTTCATACAGTCGTTTTACGAAAATTCACAAATATAAGAAAATCTCAGACAGAAGAGGGCTATAGTTCATCCAGCAGACAAAAACAATCAATGTTTACTACGCATTCAGCTATGGAGTATTTTCCTTTTAACTAAAAAAGGATAAGTTGAAAAGGCTTGTACTTTCATGATATATGTTTCTTTCAAATATTTAAACAAATGACCAGAATTAATTTCATTTATCAAATTATGAAGCGCTGTTATACATTCTTTATTTTCCAAATCAAAAGAGTTTATTCTTCTATATAAGCAAGCTTCTTTAATGACAGTTTTAAGTCTACTAAGCTCTACATTGTTACAAGAAAGCTTATATGCATCTTTTACTATTATGATAAAGTTTTTGGACGCCTACAACTTAAAAAGAAAAATAATTTAAAATTTTAAAATAAAGTATTAAATCTTAACTGCTTCTGGTCTATTTTGATCAGTCTTACAACTATTTCAAATATTAAAAAAATATAATTTAGAAATTTCTACATGCAATTTGTGTAAAACTTTTCTATAAATTAAAAAGTCTCTCTTTCTACAATAAAGAAAAATCCTTTATACATTGTGAAAATATATAGTAATGTTCTAAACTGCAAATAATTTTCGGTTAAAAATAAATTCGGTTTAGTTACAAATTTCAAAAAGAATTTCGATTGAATTTATCAAGAATTTTTTATTTAAATATTATTCATTTAAATTATAATATCATAATATATTTCACACGAATCATTTATTTACCAGAACACAAGTTTTTATGTAAATAATTATAATTACTTACCGTTCAAATGCTTAGAAACATCGTTTTATCTTATTAACAAGATTAAAATTGTTTAATTTACTATTTTTTATTTTTAATTATTTATGGCTAATTCAAACTAATCTGTTTATTTGAAACCAATTTAAAAATATAAAAAAGTAGTAGAATGCAAATAGCGAATCTACAATAAATGATTTTAAACATTCATGATTTCGAAAATACAGTAGTTACAACACATGCTAAGTAGATTAATTAAAGTTCATGTTTCGTATTTATTCATGAAATTTTCAAGAAAAGATTTACTGCCTTTCATCCCTAATGTACAGTACTTAAAAACTAATTGCCTAAGATGAATAAGTAATTATATAGTTTCAGCCTAATTTTAAAATTCCAAAACATGCATTATATCTTAATAAAATATTTGTAAAATGCAAAGAAAATTGTCTAGAATGTACGAAAAGCAATATAATAATAAAAAAATCAACGTGAATCTAAATATAAAGAAATTATATAGGAATGAATTGATAATGAAATGAAAAATAAATTTCTAGTACTGTATTGATCATTCAGTTTGAAATCATAAAATGATAGTTTATAACTTGCATGTGCATTTCTTCATACATATTTAAAGACGATATGTAAAATGTAAAATTTTGCAGATTCAAAATTGAACATTTAGCTGGATATTCTCGATTTTCTCATCTACATAAATTGTGTAGTATCTGCATCATAATAATGGACCAGAAAAACTTTTATACATTGAAAGATCGATGGTAAGTATTTACTTAATAACCGAAGATGGTTATTCAGAATACTAATCAAGAAAAGCATTTAATGTTATAAATTAGTAAATCGGTATCTTATAAAAATATTAAGTATGTATGATGCGTTTCCGTTAATGTTTTAAATTATGTCCATTAAAACAACTTTGTAAAGGAAATTTTTATCGCATTTTGCATATATCTTGTGATCACTTTTTATTAAATTAGACCATTATGAAATTAAGGCTATACGAAATTTAACATTTATTAATAATATAATCTTGTTAAAAATTTGATAATACAGTCGTCTATTAATGTTATATCGAATTTATGATGAAACCCTAATAATAATATCAAAATCAGAACGTTTTCGGAAGTTAAAAATATAATTCTATTTTAGATATTTAAATAAAATAATCCTATTTTTACTATTTAACAACGTTTACAGAAATCAATGAGGATTATACAATTTTTAAAGAGTTTTTTTAGCTTAAGTCATTCTAATAAAATAATAAAAATAATTTTACATTTATTGATTTTCTATATTGAAAAATATAAATTAAATGAATTGTGTAATAAATCTTATTTAAAATAAAATTATTGAAAACTGATGTATAATTAAAATCAATTATATGTTACATCAAAATACGTTAGATGAATACTACAGGATATTAAATGAATATTCGCAAAGTCATTAAACTTAACTTACAATGAAATTTAATATTAATTTGCTACTATACCAAGCAATAATAAGAAAATATTACTATAACAAATAAATCTGTGATAATTACTGTCAAAACACAGCTGATTTTATAATTACTAAATTCAGAATTTTTAAAAAAATTTATATTTTCTATTCACTATAAAATACAATTTCAAATACTAAACTCTGGAAAAATCATTTTTTAATTTTTTTTATTAAAACTGTTTCTGATCTATAATTTGAATAAACTGTAATTATAAAATAAGATCGTATTCCGATCTTAATTTATAACCTAAATATAGCTGATCTAAATTAAAGACAGAAAATATTAAAAAAAAAAAAAAAATTATGCTGCCTATGTTTGTGCTTAAAATTTTAAATTCAGAACTATCATATATTTTATATAGAAACTAGTAATGAAAATATTTCCTATTTTATTCAGTTATATTTATTTAATTATTGTTTTCAGATTATTAATAGCAATATATTTTTGGAACCGAAACTGCTGTAATTACATATCAATATATCAACATATAAATAAATAAAATTCTCTACCTATTTATATTGTCTGCTATGTAGCGAATATTATAATATAAATAGGAAAAAACATTTTTTTCTACAAAATTTTTTTTCTGAATTTCGAAATAGATCGATAAAATAAAAACACATTAGAAATAGCCAAAAATTTATTTAACTTACTATATTATCTTGTTAGCACATAATAAATTTAAATATAAATAATATGATGAAATCTTATTTTTGTTGCCAAGAATTTAAAATTTTCTTATTTGATTCACCGATGAATTTACAATTCTGAATTCAATTAGGTATATATTATGTTTTATTATTTAAGATATCAGATTTATAGTTAATATCATATAATATTATTATGCAGAAACAATGCTATTTAAATATTGAATGAATGGAATAAGACCTAATATTAATTATATCTTAATATTGTTTTGTAACATGAAATCGCATTTTCTTCCAAGAAACTGTTAAATTAAAAACATTAGAATAGATAAAGTTAATTTCCTGTTATAATAGTTTTACAACAGAATGTTATTTTCATTTAAGAGAATTTGTATTTTGTTATATTTATAAATCTATATTTAAGTTATTATTAATATTTTTAATATTGTGAATTTTTTATGAGTGAAAAATAAATACTTAATGCGAATCTATCATAATTAATATAAACTACATAAGCATTTTACAAACTAGAACTTACTTTTCTTTAGATGCTGAAAAAATACACATTTCTCTTTTATGAAGGCAATTTTTATAGATATAAAAAGTAAACATAAGAAAGATTTACAGTAACTTATTCTAAAAATTGGTCCCAAAAAAAAAACAGATTAATGAAAATTTCCTGTACTTCATTATTTGAACAAATTTTCATGGTTTCAAATACTTAATATAGTAATTTTATATCTTCAATGAATATTAACTCTTCAGATATATAAGATTCTATTTTATTTATTACACATAGTTATGAATATTTAAAATATTCTCATAAAACTGACTTCAAAACAATAAATTTGGGAATAATATCTTTCAATATTATGTACAGTATAAGTTATATCGTTTTCTTCGGTATTTCTTTCAATGATCTCTATTTAAAATTAAGTTTAAGCTTAAATTACATATAAGCTTAAACTCAATTTATTATTAAATTTTACTGAATATTTAAATAATGTAGTTTTCTGAAAAATAAAAGTAAGATTCGATTATTGCGGTATTTTTCGTGGCAACATTAACCGCGATAATCGAGATATTCCTGTATTTGAAAAATATATATAGCTGTTAAAAACTGCTAACTGGGGTAAATCAATAACTAAACGTCTATAAACAATAAATGAATGTTTACTTCATTGAAAACAATCGATAACTTTTTTCATTTTTTATGTTTCTAGTGAGTATTATTTTGTGGTGCAGACAGATCCACGTAACTACAATCATAAAAGTCACGCTGGACGTTATATAATAAAAATACGCGTAACATCTAAAGATAGGCTACTTCATATTATAAAATATCTGAGAGGGGCTCAGTTTCTGGGCTGGTGGCGGAACCCAGGGCCGGATTCAGTTAGTGCGGGGCCCCTCAAAATATGGCTTATGTGTATTGATAATATAAGTAACGTTTATAAATTAATAGGCATTTTTAACCCTTTGATTTCTATGGGCACATGCGTCCAGCCAAAGATATCGGTGTCGACTATGGAGGCATATATACGTTAGCACTTTCTATTCAAACATATAAGAATCAACATTAAACAATGTGTTTGAGGTAGTCACATAGATTTATTTTGCTTATTAATAATAAGATATAATCACTTATTTTTGTGTAATTTTGGCTCTACTTTTCATTTAATATATAAGAAATGGAAAAGTTCCCTTCACTATATTCGCTCATAGAAACAATTTATATAAAAATTTTATATAAATCAGTTAAAATATAAATGTCAGTTAATACGGCAAAAAGAATACCTTTTTTTATTAAGAATTTTCGTAAAGGTAAGTTTTTGACTGGATTATTTCAAAAATTAGTGAACTGTATTTTATCTGAAAAAATGAATATCTTTTAAACAGAGGTATACAGATATGTTTTCGTAAAAAATGTATATACATATTATATTAATATATATATATATATAATGTATATAATACAGTAATACCCCGACTTACGCGAACTTGGAGTTACGCGGTTCTTGATTTTTTCGTTTGGCAACATTGCTTCACGTTATCTTGCTGTGATAAGCATTGCACACGTTTCTCGCGAACTCTACGTGCACGATTACTATTCTACGATCGACGAAAGTTAAGATTGCTTTGTTATACGTTTTCTAAACCCTTAAAAACTATGTTCTCTAAACGAAGTAAATCTGATTCTTCTGTATTTTATTAATAATAATACAGTAATACCCCGACTTACGCGAACTTGGAGTTACGCGGTTCTTAATTTTTTCGTTTGGCAACATGCTGCACGCTATCTTGCTATGATACGCACTGCACTGGTTTCACGAACTCTACTGCACGATTACTATTCTACGATGGTCGAAAGTTAAGATTGTTTTGTTATACGTTTTCTAAACTCTTAAAAAAACTATGTCGTCCAAAAAAAGTAAATCTGATTTTCCTGCACCTAGTAAGAAAAGGATTAGGATATCTTTTGAATGTAAACTTAACATTATCAAGGATTTTGATAACAGAATGAAAATTTGTCAATTGACAAAGAAGTTTGTGCTACCGGAATCCATAGTAAGAATAATCATAAAGGATAATGAAAGAATTCTCGATACGGTGAAAAATGCTCAATCCTTGAACCCAAGCGAAATTCTTAAACGTCATGGTATTATTGCTGAGGTGGAAAAATTCTGAATTTATCGTGTGATAATTAAGCAAAAGTGAATAACTTTTTATGTAACTCATTTATTTTTTAATATTTTGTATTAATATGTATAAAGAACTGCAATTTTATTAAAAATTTTTCTTCTAAATTAGTTTTTTTGTTAGTCCTTGATCCCAATTAAACCAAATTTATATGTATTTTTAAACAAAGTTGACTTACGCGATTTTCGTCGGTCTCACCTATCGCGTAACTTCGGGGGATTACTTGTAAATAAAAAACTTTTTCCTGTGTTCCAAGTGATATATTTCTTTCATAAACTTGAAATATTTTATCATAATAGAATCAATATAGAGAATGAAAACTGTTCTTAAAGGGATTTGATATTTTTATTAACTTTCTGACACCATTCTTTTGATTTCTGAATTAATATAAATAATAATATATGACAAATAACAAAGCTGATAACTATCAAGATATTTTAAAATAATAATTTTATTTGTACTAAATTGCAAATAAGTAACTAACAAAACAATGAGTGATTATCTATTGTTTACATTTTTGTTTATATGAGCAAGAATTATCCAATTACATCAACGATTTTAATTACTCCTAATCAGATGCATTTATAACTATAATATACTCACAGCTATTAATAAATTGCATAAATTTCAATAGTAAATTGAATAATTCGAAATTGTATAGGATTTTTTAAAATCTGAATAATGAAATAACAGAAATTTAATTTTCACTGACAAAATAAATATTTCCAGAACATCATTCATATGTACTATATAGTAATTCTAAAAATATATAATTTGGAAAGAAATAATCGCTATTTTTTGAATGTGTCCTTTATTTTGAAAACGATTAAAAATATGTAATTAAAATACGTCATCGAAATCATCTAAATTAGCATAAAATATGTGCAATGAATATCATAAAAATCTATTAAATAGTTTAATAGTTACTACAGAATTTTTCAGAAAGTTAACATCAGCCATTTTTAAACAGATAAATCTATAATGCTAATTAAATTCACTATAAACTTACCATTAAATAGACAATTTTGCAGAGATATTCATTTTAATCAGTTAAGGAAATTAAAAAGTAAATGAATTAAATATGCAATTAAACATGATAGTTTATAATTTGGATGTTTCATGTCACTATATTTCACTGACGATCATAATGTATTGATCATATTGAAAGTTATTTTATTGAAAAGTCCATTCTTTAGATTTCAGTATCATTATAATTAATCTTAGTATATTTCTAGATATGACAAGCATTAGATATTTAACGAATATTATAATTAGCTAAAAAATTGACAACAGAAGTAATATTTCCATTTGAATCTGAAAGATGATTACATTTTATCTGTTTCTTCTTCTGCAACAGTTGAATGAAAATAGAAATGATGGAATAAAAACTATTCATCAACTGAAAATAAAATAATTCTTATTAATATATAATTGTATTCCTAGAACATCTAGAGAAATTTAAAAAGGATTTTTATGAAAATATTATGAATTCTTGAATTTTTTAAATAATGCATATGGATAAGTACTTGAAGTAAAAACTACTCGGTTGCTAATTAGGATAATTCATCTTTCGAACATTATAAATTAATAAATAATATATAAGATAGAATAATAAATTAGAAATTAAAATTTCTTGTTATTTGAGTAAAATCGAGTAACATGCCTTAATAGGGAAGTTCTTCTTGATATAGAAGAAACCACCCAGAGAAATTCCAATTGGAGTTCTTCCAAATCTTTTCATGAAGTTCAGCAACTAATAAAAAAATGCAGAAAATGTAACCACAGTGGAAATTATTAATTAACACAAATTCTGTTTAACTTACTTTCAGTCTGTACTTTAAAGAAAATGCAGATGATGAGATTGCATTCATCTCATTGAAGTTTCCATATAACTGTTAAAAGAAACTACTTTTTAGGATATAAGTCTGTATTTTTCACTTCGGATAATAATATAAAAATATAAAATAATTTCTTACCGATGACGTGAATATAGATAACTGAAATGCATACACAAAAATACCGGTTGATAATAAAACTGCAGCAATTAATACGGCAATTTGGTAGAAACGAGGAAGATCGAAACACAAAATGGCAGAGATAAGCAAACTAACTAAGTAAAGAATAAAGAAATACATGATGGGAAAATATAATTTCGAAATATCGTTAAGGTACTGGATATAGTCTAGTAAATCTGTATGCTTTAGGATGACATCTTCGATTCGATCATGCAGATTAAAAGAATTGCGATGGATTAAACTAAAATCTCTACGTAAGTGTTTTAATCTCTGATATAATAGATACGCTGTGGAATCGAAAAAAAGTGTAACGGAAAAACTCTGACCTACTACAAACGAAATCAGCAGGGCCATACCTGAATAACAGAAAAGAATTTCGCTCTCAGACGCATCTTCAAATGCCGAATACATAAGAAAGTCCGAAATTACGATGTATACTAAGCAACAGAAAATCACTCCTGCAAATTCGTTTACCCAGTATTTTTCTATTGCTGTAACGATCATCTCTTCGCCTCTGTAAGTGCTTATGTTGTTCGGATAAACGTAATTTATGTTTTTAAAAATTATGAATTGCCAAGTGTTGAAAGTAACGACGGCTAGAGCAATACATTGTATAAACAATTCCTTTCCGGGTAACAATTTGACCCATCGTCCACAAATAATATCATCTCTAAATATCATTAATATACAAATGCTCTGGTTGAAGTATATAAACGCCTCGACAGAATTGCAGTATAATTTAAAAATTTTCGCTCTAATTCCACTTCCTTCTTCTCTATCAAAGTTTATCCCATATACTTTGAAACTGGTAAATACTGGGCGAAGTATAACGGTAGCGATCGTGTATTTTTCCTTTTCTAAATTTAATGACATTTTTCCAATGCTTAATATAATAAACACTGATTTAAATGATGCGATAGTGAAACATACATAATGTTAAATTTTGAAATTGTGTGCAACCATTGCATGCTGTACTGTTTGCACTTGAAACAATGTGTTTGCTGTTTCTTCAAACCTAGCAACAATCACTTTCTGACGTATACATTGAATTTGATTCATCGGACGAGATTTGATAAATGTTCTGTTCCCATTGGAGCAATTATACATATCGATTTCTAATCTGCCAAGTAAAATTCTTCTGACTAATCACTTCAATAATAAATGTTAATTAACATTTTATCATATTTCATTTTTTTATGAGGATTTTTATATTAATATATTTATTATGTCTGAAAACTTCAAACATTTCTCTTGACTCATAGTACCATTATTCACGGGTCTATTTTAAAATTTTCAGTTATTATTCACTAAAATACACATTGAATTTTTAATTAAAGTTGTGGCAGGCTAAAAACTAAAGAACTTTTATTATTTTTCATAGAAGCAAGTACTAAAGATAATTAGAAATTTGTGCTTTTTCTAAGGTTTAAGTAAAAGTTCTTATTCCAATTAAATCTAAAACTATTTCATTTTATTCAGTAACAGAAAATTCCTAAATTGTCTTAAATTGGAAGAAGTTCTAGGTGATAAATCTCTCTCTTACCAGCTTCGTGAATCCAGGTTCAATATATCCCATACCTCCAGATTTTCATGAGAAATCTGGATTCTGATCATTGAACCCAATCTTTCATGTTGATCCATGACAGGTGATGGGTCAGTCTGTGTGGGCTCTAAAAATGACCTTGTTTCCAAAAGTATCTTAAAAATTTCTTATTTTTCGAAAACTAACCATCATAGTTTTTACTTTAGTTTTCGAAATTTGAAAAAAATTTCGAATTTCACAATTTTGTTCTCTCTCGTATAAGCCGACACTATTTTTATTCAATATTTTACACAAAATTTTATGCCTTATATACGAATATATACTTAAATCAAAAATATTAGTTAAGAGATATAATAGGAGTATTCATATATAAAAATACGATTTTGTTAATTTCTGAATTTTTTTTATTCAGTTATCTAGATTCACATTATGATGAGAAAATAGATTTGAATAAATGAATCACATATGGAACCCACATTTTTTAACTAGTGAAAGTCATATGTTAAAAATTATTTACTAAACTTTCCTGAAATTCACATAGAAAAATATCACTTTCCTTTATGGAAAAACCCCTCAAAGTGTCCATTTTTATTGGTGCTTTGTTGTTAAACAATCATACAGTATAAATCTGCTGAATTATTGCATTTCATTTTAAGTGAATTCTATGAATGTTATGAAGAAATTCATTTCTGTAGCATTTTCCATAGAAAAATATTCCATTTAATCAATTCATGTAATAATATCTTATACTTTATAATATTATTATTAATTCCTCATTTTAAAATGTATATACTGTATATTGTTACTAACAATAATTTGACATTAATTTCAAACATCAACACATGATCTTTGAATAAAAAATTTATTTATCAAGAACAACTGAAAAACAATATTAAAGAAAAACTTGATATTGAATAAATATCATTCATATTCATTTAATGCATTCTTAATAATTTCTTTTGATAAAATTCAAAAGTTTGAGTTGCAGAAAGGAAAATTATTTTATTTCATTGTTATTAATTTCTTTTTTTAAATATCTAAAAATTTTTTAAAATGCAAAAAATCCAAGGAGAAAATTCAAATTATACAATCTTTCATTTCTTAGATTGCCATTATACAAATGATACGAATTAAAGACGTACAATGCGTATAATTTATGTCACAAATGATGTTTACCTGCATTTTAAATTGTAGAAGGATGCTTTTATAAAACATGTTTCTATTATATATAAGATGTTTTCATAAGCCAAATTAAATTTGTTGAAATAATTCAATGAATTTGTTTCTATTTCTATCCAAACAGATTTTCATGTATAAGTAAATAGTAAATATGCAGAAAATTTTCGATATCAAATATTTATCAGTTCAAATTGTTGTAACAAGAATTTTGATATCTGGAACAATTCTGGCTCAATGCATTAATGTATGTAATAGCAAAATAAATAATATAGCTGCATTCGAAAATCGATAGAACTTAATATCTAAATTCTTCTATTAATACAAGTGTTTCCGATCAATTCTTTCTTCAGTAGTTAGCATTAATCAGTTGCAATGACATGCAATCAATCATAATACTGTACTTCAAGTAATTTGCAATATGTCTTATACTTATTCAAAAAATTTTTAAAAATTTAGCACACTGAGAAACAACAATATTTGCTAGGTTAGACACAGCTATATTATTGAAATTATTTCTTAAATCATTAATCAAGAAGTTTCTAAATTGTATTAAAATATCCTAATTTCTCAATACGATTATTTTTCATATACCGGAAAAGTTTCAGTAGAAAATGTTTATTTTTAAATGAGTCCATTTTCTAATATATATTCTGATGATAATATTCCAGCTTGCGTCATCATCATGCTGTTTAATTTTAGTCCGATTGTTCCGAAACTTTTACAAGTTTTAATTAGCATATGGACCATTTATGTATCATTTAAAATTTGATCGAAATCTGTAACCTGAGTTTATAGAAAAAAAATCCATACCTGAACTTTTTCAACTTTGCCCAACTTGATTAGAGTTCATCTCCGAGTGAACTCGGTCCGAGTGTGCTCTGATCGTGTCAACCTAGCTTAAGAGAAAGAATTATTGGTATAAATTTAAGCCGCTTTATACTTACCAGTTAAATCATGGAAGTAATAAAGGTGAGAATGATTGATTTAATGATAATTCTTACACTGTTGATTGTTTTCATATTGATGATCGATCACTAATTAAGTTTACGGAGATAATAAAAATTAAATTCCTTCATCAGTTTCGATGGGATGACCTTATCGCAAAGCAATCAATTACGATCTTGGAAACGGGATTCATTGGAGGCCGGATGGCCGAGTGGTAACGCTTTGGTGTGCCACGCAGGAGAACCCGGGTTCGCGTCTTGGGTCTGGTCCCGGATTTTTTTGGAGTACTGGGCCCCGCCCTGTGATCCCCGTCATTCACCATCCGAACCCTCTCCACGGGTGTGGGTGCAGCCCGTGGTTGTAACTGGCCCCGTCCCCTTAGTAATCTCCCTGTTTAGAAAGGGGACGTAAATTAAGCAAAAATTAAAAAAAAAAAAAAAAAAACAATTTTTGTACGGAAGTATATATATAAGAAGAAAAATAAAAAAAAAAAAAAAAAAAAAAACGGATTCAATTCCGAATCCTACAACTCCAAATTTTCAGAAAGAATTCGGGCTCTGCCCGTTGAATCCTGTTCTTCAACTTTCCTATTGACATCTTCAGGATTAATGACCAATCTATGTTGACAGGGTGGGATTATCCATTAGGTGCAATAGCTACGCACCTAGTATCCCTAATGACAATCGGCTCTCACTCGGTCCGAGTATTTTGGTTGCCATCAGAGTTTACTCTACTCGAATTAAGCGGACCGAGTGGATGCGTGCAGCATCGTCCGAGCGAACTCTGATCCTGTCAACCTAGCTTTAGTAATTTTTGCTATTTTTTACAGTCCTATTAGTTTTGTAATTTTATATTAAAAATTGCATAATTTTCCCAATACTTTGGCGTTCAAAGATTAAAAAAAATTATTCGAATAAATTAGTTAAAATAATCTATATATTAAAAGCTTATATGAAAGAAACGGTGATTATCGTTTTATTTTCTCCCGCTAGATGGCAACCTATCAATGGTTATTTACATTTTACCACAGCATTTTACATAGATCGAACCATATGGATCCAACAATCTACATTCATACAGATAGATCATTCGCAATTGTGATAAACTGTATTTATTGTATTCATTTTTATTTTTGGATAATTATATTCCGTTTAAAATAATCATATCTCTCTATATAAAATAATTCACTGTTTGAAAACTATAATCTCCATATTATAGGCAGAAGAAAAAGAAACGTGATTTTTCTCTCCGTTAGAGGGCATCCGTAATTAATCGTATAGAAAGTACCGCAAACTAGCGTCGTCTGCTTATTCGCCACCATTTTTGTCCTTCCTGATTTCAGTGGCAATTGAATCTACACGTTAAAACGTGATTGCTTTACTTTTGATATTGGTTGGAAAAACAAAATGAAATGGAAATCAAACGGATAATTAAAATCATCCAAATGCTTTGATTTAATCATATGCACTTTTTTTTGTAAGAATATAAAAGATAATTAAAACACTCAGAAGTAAGAAATATAATGAATTTTTTAGCAATAGTTTCTACAATCTCAGAAGTCGAGAAATATAATGAATTTTTTAGCAATAGTTTCTACAAAGAAAATTTATTTTAATTTCTGAAATTATTTTTCATCTTATATCAATATTTTAAGTATAAAAATTCAAAATAAAATGCTATATCAAGTATAGTATTAAAAAATACTATATTTTTTAATAGGCCTACTGTACTATTATATATTTTACTATATTTTGAAATATTCAAATTCAATACCGTATATAAAAATCCAAATTACTATTATTTCTTGTATATTTTATTCAAAGATTGAATTGATTTAAAACACAAAGGTTAAAATTCTTGAAAAATCACTAATACAAAATTCAAAATATGTATTATAAAGCTACCTTCTAGTTGAACAAAATGTGTAGCCTATGATGAACGAATATCAATGTGAAACTTTCTAAAGCTATTTTTCCAAAGTAAAATTTATGCCATCAATTGAATATTTATTCCCAGAAACTTATTGTGATGAATTTTACATAATTGTATTATGACATAGGTTAATCCATATCTGAATTTTCGCATTAAGTAGAAGAGCCTATTATATAATAATATATTTTTACATTGAATTATATTTTATATTATTTTTTTTTGTTAACTTAATAAATTACTTTATATTAGATTTAACATATTTTATCGA
>AYEL01076316.1:0-89885 GCA_000484575.1 Olivierus martensii | reverse complement strand
TAACAAGTTCAAAGTTATTAGTTTACAGAGTGGTTCATTTATGTCATTATCTTTACAATTAATTTATGTATCGAACAAAATACCGATACGGATCATTCTTATTTTCTCATATCAGTTCAGTGGCAAGTATTATGTAGATAAGACATCATTAACCGGGATAGCTCTTCCGGGTACGGGCGCCGATCCCGTATCACGTGATTGCCAACGACGGAGGCGGAGAACGTGGGAAGTAAGTTAACTTTTAAACTAAAATATTGATATAATACGTTAGCATATAGGAAAATAACGATAAATAATAGAGTATAATAAAATAAAAAATAGGACAGGTCCAAGTTAATCTCACACTTTTAGCATTCATTGTAGGGGTAAATAAGAAGAGAAATAAATAGCCACATGCAGGTTCTCCTCTAGAGATCCCGGTGCCCCAATGCCTCCTTTTAACATCTACTCAGCACCTTTACAATATTGATAAAATGATAATTTTGGCGCCCTCCTTCTTAAGGCGCCCCGATACGGTGCATCGTTTGCTTACCGGGTTTAAGCTGGCCTTGTCCACATTTACTTCAGGCAATGGCGGACAGTTACTGATGAGCAGTGAGTAGGCGCCCTCGGATAAAAACGAAGTGCTTTAAGAGAGCTACTTGAAGGGTAAATGTAATTCTGGTTACATATGTAGTGGGCTATATTTGGAAACCGCGATAATTCGAATATGGATCGCAATAATTGGAATTTTGGTATCAAATTATAAACCGCGATAATCGAGGTATTCCTGTATTAGTAATTATTTAATGATCAACATGGTATCAAATTATAAACCGCGATAATCGAGGTATTCCTGTATTAGTAATTATTTAATGATGTGGTTCATGATCAACAAATGAGTGGTTCATGATCAACAAATGATCAACATGGGTTATATTTATGCGTTTCGTTAACAAACGAAACGCATAAATATAACCCATTTTGGAGACAATAGCGTATCAAGTACCAAAGACTTGAGACTTGAGACAATAGCGTATCAAGTACCAAAGCCCCGCCCCCTTTTTGTAACTGCGGCCCTCCACCACACTTTTATAAGAGTTTCAATGGCGTCAATTTTAGTTTTAGGTATTTCAGTTTAAAGTTTTGAATTGTGACTTTATTTTATTTATTTTTTAGTTTCTAAACACTCATTTCAGTGACTGTATGACTATTGTTGTGAGATTTTGTTTTAATTTTATTTCACGTTTTAATTTAATTTTATTTTTATTTTACTACGAGTTCGTTGCATTTGTGAAATGAGTGAGAAAAAACGTAAAATAAAAAATGAAAATCGAGTGTATTAGTACCGGTGGGAAAAATGACTTTTTCATAACAAATAACATGAGTAAACTGCTTTGTTTAACCAACGTTTTCCTAACTTTTGTGATTTTAGTCAGAAAGTAACCTTAACATTTGATAGTACTTATTTGTGTGAAAGTGCATTTTCTAACATGAAGATAGTTAAGAATCGATTCAGAACCTACCTTGGAGATTCTTCTTTAACAGGAATTGATGTAAATATCCAGCCCTTGTAAATGCTGTTGCTCGCCTCATTTATCATATTAAATAGGTACATACATATTATTTTTATATTTTTAACTGTTTATATTTTATAACTTTTTATTAACATGTTTATTGGATGCAATCTGGTAAATATAATTTTGTAATAAGGTTTGCTAATCTGGAAATAAAATTGGTTTCCAAAATGGGTTATATTTATGCGTTTCGTTAACAAACGAAACGCATAAATATAACCCATTTTGGAGACAATAGCGTATCAAGTACCAAAGACTTGAGACTTGAGACAATAGCGTATCAAGTACCAAAGCCCCGCCCCCTTTTTGTAACTGCGGCCCTCCATATCTCTAGTAAACACGGTTAGCCCTCGGGTTCATTATAATTGGACAGCCCTGGTATATATTTATCGTTGTTAATCATTAATTAGATTTTTCTGTTAATCACTAATTAGATGACGTTACCTTGACATATTTTACATTGGCGTTTCCATCAACAGCCGAGCATTATAAAAAGTCCTTGCAGCCACGTAGTTAGCGAATCTTAAATTGTAAAATTAAACGAGACTTATTTATTTTAATGACCATGTTTACAGAGAGAACAAACTTTCACTTCTTTCTAGCATCACATTTATTATTTATATTAAAAATGAAACAGAGAGTTTTTTTGTAGATTCGCTGTAAAAATTAAGTTTATTCTAATAAATCGTCAAAAAAGACTTTATCATACACGTTTATTTAAAAGAATGATTAATAAAAATATTTATATTATTTAAAATTATTCGTGACAACTTTATACAAGATTTGTGAAATGAGTGAGAAAAAACGTAAAATAAAAAATGAAAATCGAGTGTATTAGTACCGGTGGGAAAAATGACTTTTTCATAACAAATAACATGAGTAAACTGCTTTGTTTAACCAACGTTTTCCTAACTTTTGTGATTTTAGTCAGAAAGTAACCTTAACATTTGATAGTACTTATTTGTGTGAAAGTGCATTTTCTAACATGAAGATAGTTAAGAATCGATTCAGAACCTACCTTGGAGATTCTTCTTTAACAGGAATTGATGTAAATATCCAGCCCTTGTAAATGCTGTTGCTCGCCTCATTTATCATATTAAATAGGTACATACATATTATTTTTATATTTTTAACTGTTTATATTTTATAACTTTTTATTAACATGTTTATTGGATGCAATCTGGTAAATATAATTTTGTAATAAGGTTTGCTAATCTGGAAATAAAATTGGTTTCCAAAATGGGTTATATTTATGCGTTTCGTTAACAAACGAAACGCATAAATATAACCCATTTTGGAGACAATAGCGTATCAAGTACCAAAGACTTGAGACTTGAGACAATAGCGTAAGTATCAAATAAGATAACAAATAATTAATTATTTGTTATTTGAAATTATATAAAATAACAAATAATTAAAAAAATTATTTGATGATTCAAATAATCAATCAAATAATTATTTGAAAATAATTTCCAATCAAATAAGATAAAAAATTATTTGAAAAAGTATTTAAATAAATTTTTATTTAAATAATGCCCAGGTCTGATACAAGTAAACATGTCGGCCGGATTGGTCTCGTCGAAAGGTTTTGGCTTTCCACTCTGGAGGACCAGGGTTTGAGTTTTGGGTCCCTTCCGTTGAAAATGTTTATCATGGGATCCGGCTCCTGCCCGTCGTTCCCCATCCTCCACAGTCCGGCTAATCCTAAAGGCTTGTTACACCCCGTCATAAAATGTTCTAATAGAATGGAAAGTGGCGTCATCTGTTGATAAAAAAACATAATAATGAAATAAACGAAAGAAGACAAAATTGGATATAAAAGTCGAACAAGTTTTAAAGAAATTAATTTCAAATATATGATTAATTAATCATATCTTAATTTTATTCGACTTTAGTCGTCTTTTTTAGTATAAATTCTAAAAATTAGGATTTATTTCGACTAAAAATAAATACTTTTTGAGTCGAATTAAAAAGCGTCAATGATGTATCCAGGAAACTAAAATTTTAAAGGGAAATTTCCTATAGCATTTGATATTTATTTAAAAATTTTACGATTTTGGAATAAATAATATTCATCAATAGAATAATATGGACCAATGGAATAGTATTCACTCAGAAATACATAGTCGAGGTAGCGAGGTATTGTTTTTCTTCACATTGTCGACGAAACAAGTAAATTCATTTTTGAACATGAATTGTGGTAGATCATTAAGGAAATTAGCATACTTATAATTAAAATAATCAATATTTCATATTATTTACTTAATATAAATTTTTTTTTCGTAATCATCAATTTTAAATGTGGGCCTCCACTCAATCAAAGACGTGTAAAGTGCCCCTTCGAAGAGAATGAGTTTGAGACAGTTAATATATAGACTACAATGAATTCTCTTGAAAATTTTGCAATTATGGACATGCGCTCTACTGATTTTAAAAGTCACACAGGAAAGACGAATTATAAATCTGTGAGCAAGATTTAATATTTAAATTTACTATGTGTCATTAATACAATCAAATAATTTTAATAACTAAATAAAATTTATTCTAAAACTATTAACATAGATGAACTGGAAAATTATCTTTTTTTTTTTTTTTACATTTATATAAATTGCTACCATAAAAATACAAATAAGCCTACAATATATTAATTTATTTGATACGATTTATTCAAAGAAAGCAGAATATTTATCGTGTCTTAGCAAATCATAAAATATTTAATTCAAATAATAATTTCTTTAGAGAAATTAATTTCTCTCCTTTCATAAGTGCCACTTGCGTGCAGTTTCAAGAACGTACGTATCTGCTTTAACAAAACTCATAAAATAATGTTTATATTATTATCATCTATAATGCTACTGCTGATTAATATTAATAACTGAATTATAATGTAATAAAATTAATTTATTACTATTATACGAAACTCTTCGTGCGATAAGAATATTCTTTCATAGACAAGAAATCAATATCGTACTCTTTATTGAATGGGAACAAAATTTCGGTTATGGCTGATATCATGAATACGAACTTAGTGAAAATGTTATTCTTTGTTGCTTTGCAGGAGAATATTTGCTTTAATAAATGCATGCAATTTTAAATATCTGACTGTTTTCATAGACATTAATTCAATAAACAGTAAATATGAAAATTTACTGCCTATTTTAAAAAATCATAATACAGCATATTGAAATTAATAAGTTAATTTAATTATTATTAATAAATTAATAATATTTTCAGACATATTATTATTTTTAGACTTTAATTAATGACCTGAAATTCTTAGAAAATATTCTTTAATGGATTAGAAATCGATAAGACGTGACGTGCCTGAAATGATGTCTATCAACAGTTTCGAATCTCGTGGGCAATTGAAGTGCATTATATAATTGTAAAATATCTGTTTTTTTCAAATGTGAAAAGATATCTAAAGTTCGAAAGTGTTATATCATTTATATTAAAGATCGCTCTTTCGTATAAATGTTCATGTTCCTTAGCTGCTCTTATCTTAGCTGTAAAAATAAAATAGTCTTCTAATGCATCTGGATCAAACGCCATCATATTATATACATCCATGTCTTCTAATGGCAATCTGGATCAAACGCCACCATATTATATACATCCATGTTGTTTTTCTACCTGATACATCCATGTTTGTTTTTCTACCATGAGAGGGACAGAATATAGCCTCGATTTCAGCATGTTTATATCGTTATAAATATAAGGGAAACCAGTTGATGCGCAAACGCAATTTATAATGTTTAACTTACGCTATGTATAACGTTGTAACCATAACGTTATACATAGCGATACATAGCGATAAAATACCTTTGCGCGAACTCGCTAATATCCCATCAGGATATGGCGGCTTAACCAAACTAATCCAACTTTATACAATTGCATCAATTTATCGATTCGAATTACACTCGATTATGCAACAGAAATTTCGGAAATGATTCCAGTTTACTTTCTATTCATTTTCTGAAATTCTAATAAAAATATGTATTCAGACTTAAACAAAAACATATAAATAACGAAATTATACGAAAAATCGAATAAAGGTATCGCAATACCTTTATTAATTTATAATTTTATAAGAATAATTTAAGACGTCTTTAATATTAGTCTGTTTCTATTGTACGAAATCTAAATCTAATATAAAATTGTGGAGCCAGTATCACTAGGAAAATTTTTCGGAGTTCCGGGAAGCAAAGAAAAAATACATATAAAATTCTGATTACTAGCTATAAATTTGTTATACAGTTATATGGACTATAACTAAAATAAGAACAATAACTGTAATTATATATTTAAAATAATAATAAAGATATTTATATAAAGCAAAAATTAAAAATCATTTTTATTTTTTTAAATTTATAATTGCATTTTCATCAAAACATAAAATTATTATTATTAGTAAAAGTTTAACAATCGAAGTATTTTGACAACATAAGATTAATGGCAGAATTTGTAAGATGAAAATACTGCTAAGAAAACTTTCCGAATTAATATTACACGTGAGTAATTTCAGTTTTGATATAAAATAAGTACTGTAATGTACAAATGCCACAAATTAGACCAGGTCTGGCCATACTACGATTAAGGAGACGTTTTCGTCTGGCCCTTATCAAATAATTTCATCATTTGATTAATAAAATAATTTTTTCAATTAATGTTCAAAAATAGTTTTTAATATGAAATTTTCAATTAACATAAAATTTTTGACGAAACTTGCTACACAAACAACTTTCCTTGCATGTTCAGTTAAATAATATACAAAAATAACTATTATCTCTTGGCATTGAAATCAATCGAAGGGTTATTTACAAAAATAGCAATATTTTTTTGTAAATAATCCTTCGATTGATACATATATAACCAAAAATTGATATTTCTGATTTTTACTTTGTGTCACTAGCGTTTAATAATGTCTTTAAAGGAAACAAACAGTTTTATGAAAAGATATTTAATGTCTAAATTATTAAGCCTTTAAGAATGAGCACTTTTACAAAAACAACTAATGTCCTTGGACTTCGGTTGTTTTTGTTTAGATTATGTTAGTTTTAATTATGCCAACGAATCACACACATTTTTGAAGAAGGTCACTTTTAGAGTCCAGCACACTTTCTGATGGGTCATCACGAAGATGATTTGGATGAGTTTATCAGGAGGGGTCCGGGATTTGGCCCAGATCCCTCCTGATAAACTAGAAATGTGAGACATGAAAATAAGAGTTAGGACGAATTATTATTTAGACTTTTAGACAATTAAACATTATGATAATCTAGAGAAGCGCACTTCCGGCTCATCATTATCGATCGATATTTATAGACTTCCTTTAAGTTGTTCGCATTTCATACAAAGCAATTTGTTTACTTTATAAACGAAGATAAATTTTTTTTGTAAAAAATCAAGTGAATTTGTATCATATAACAAACAGCTCACTCTTATAATTACAGCAGCAATAGTGAAGATTAAAATAGAAACAGAGGGAAAATATCATAAAATTTATTTTAAGATTTACTATATTTTTATACACTATAGTAGTATTTTCTGTTTAAACATTATATTATCATTTAATAAAAATTATCATTTTCCCTCTATTTAGTTCTTTTATTATTGTTTCAGTTTTAAATAATAGGCAAAAGTAAAACTTTGATTTTAAAAAATGACCAAAATCTATTATTATTTGATATCGTATGGGGATATTTTATGGATTCAGCAATATTTTATTACATTGCACAAATATTTACTAATCAAACATGTATGCATTCTAAAGTTTAATTTAATATAGGCCGGACTAACAATCTGAAATCATGTTTCATTAGAAGTTTTTACGCTGCTGAAAAATTTGTATTTTAGACACTGACTCTTCAGTTTCAGTAAGGAAAATAACAGTTAAAATAAAAATTAATAGTAGTAAAAATTCAGTTTCACAATAAGTAATTGTAAAAACAAAATTTCTCTCTCTTGGCACTGATATTAATTTTAGTAGGGGGAAAACAGATAGATAAAGAATGAAAACAGTTTTTTCTTTCAATTTTCACAATGTTTACAATTATTATTTGTAAATTAGTTTTTAAAGAAAAAAAATCATTTCTAATTCAAGTATTCTAAGTAGATGAACATTCTATTGTTTTTAGAGTCAGATGTAAAATCACGTTAAAAAACTTAAGATTAATAATGAATAATGGATGTATAGAAAATAAAATTACATCAGATGTTCATACAATTTTAATATATTAAGTTTTTCTTTATATCCAAAACATTATATTTAAAATAATAAACGAAAGCAGATAAAATATAATTATACACTTTATTTTTTGACTTTGATATGACTAATTATTGTTGTATAGAACAGAATTTTGAATATTTAAAATTCATTTTTGTTAGCTTTGAAATTTTCCTGATTAGTTGTATATACCATTTAAAGTTTCTAACACTAAAAAAATTGTGTACAATACTATTACATCCTACAGAGCAAATATAGTAATCGTTTTCAATGCAATGTATTCACAGAAACAACATATTAGTGGCTGACATGGAGGTGACTGATACATCCCACATTTCGCTAGGAAACCTACAAAATTTGTTCAAATTTTGGAATAAAAACAACAAAGATTATTGAATCGATCCTGATACAAGGATCACAACAAGCAATAGATTACACGATAAAATTAATACTGAAAATATAAATAAAATATTAACTTTTTCAGTGTACATTATACTGTTTATATTCAATCAGTTAGAGTCCATTATTTTCTTTTTATCTGCTTCAACTTAGATCTAAGAACAATAATATTATTTTCTGTAATTTACAAAACTGATGAGTATTTTTTTAATTTTTTGTGGAGATATTATTTAATTTTCTTCATGGCATCAATTAACAACTGCATTTCGGCTGAAAAAAAAAATTCATTAATTTAATTTTTTATTACTTTATTCTATTTCTTAATCAATTGGTAGTATTACTGAGTTTAGTTTTATTTGTTTTATTAAATTTATACTTTAATTTTGTCATTAATTTAATTTTTTATTACTTTATTCTATTTCTTAATCAATTGGTAGTATTACTGACTTGTGAGTTTAGTTTTATTTGTTTTATTAAATTTATACTTTAATTTTACAGTTTAAATTATGTTATTTCTAGTCCTATTTCATTAAAATTTATGAAATTTTAGTTTTAGATTCCAATTTGCATTGATCTCTGATCGTTCTTATTTTTTCTTCCAGAAACAAGGAACTAAAATTTGGATATTTGACTTAGAAAATAAAGTTTTTAGTTTTTCTAGATTTTTAGACAGACACGAACTCTATCTAAAAATTTAGAAACCACGTTATTTTATGTATTACCATATTTTATAAGAGTTCTTTTACATTAAAATTATGAAAACAAAATTTTTCTCTCTTGACACTGATATCAATTTTAGTAGGGAAATAACATATAAATAAAGAGCGAAAGCCAATGAAAACAATTTTTTTTTCATTTTTCGTAACGCTTACAATCATATTTTGTAAATTATTTTTTAAAGGAAAAACAAAAAAAAAAATCATTTCTTATTCAAATATTCCAAGTAGCTGAACATTCTATTGTTTTTAGAGTCAGATGTAAAATTATGTTTAAAAAATGAAAAACTTAAGATTAATAATTAATAATGGATGTATAGAGTCTTATTCGTTTCCTTTACATATATAGCACTGTACTTTTTTAACTTTTATCATTAAACAAATATAAATTTAGTTTAAATAATATGAAATATTTGTATCAAAGAAACGTTAATGTTTCGTTGATCGATCTGCTTAATTGTTTTATTTTTTTATAATTATATTGATTTCGAATTAAAATTATATTATTAGTAAGCTATATGATTATTAATATGACTTAAGTTAAAAGATGAAAAATTTTAGAAGCTATATACAATACCGGATATTATATTTAATCTTTTGTATTGTTTATATAAAAATATTTTAATAAGTATAAATTTAAAAATATAATAAAAATAAATGGGAAAATTTTTAATACTGGAAATACCTTGTATATCTGCTGCAAGAATTTCCATTTGAGGCTTTGTATCGATGATTTCTACACTTTGAGTATACGGGTTATATCGAACCGTGAAGGGTCGTGGAATTGATAAAGCAAATTCTCTACAGATTCAAATTTTAATCATGTTATTTTGAAGTTATAAATAAGCATAATTAACTATTTCAATAATTTAATTTTGAATCGTACCTCATCTTCTGCTGTGCATCTTCAAAACTCTCTGCTAGGTAATAAACCGGTTGATATTCTGTTATGGGGTATTTTTGTACTCCTGTAGTATAAGGATCGAATGGCCTTAATTCGGGTTTTTCAGTCAAGCAGTACTGGCAACAACAGATATTAAACATTAATTCTTTAGATAGAAGATGTTAAACAGCATATGATAGATATACTTACTTCTAGTTCTCCATAAGAAGAGAGGAGACCAGCACCGAATGCTTTAACCTGTCCTTGTTGTTTGCACAAACCGAATTCCACAGTAAACCAATAGCACTAAAAATATAACTTCTTACGTTATCGAATATTCCAGTAAAATATTTCATAAATTATAATTCAGAACAAAAATTCACAAAAACATATAAAAGTTACCGTGGCTAATTTTTCGATGTAATCATCAGGAGCTCCTAATGATGCTAAGCCGATTTCTTGAGAAAATCTTGCAAAGCCAGGATCGGCGAAGAGTGGGGCGTGACCTAGTAATTCGTGGCACACGTCTCTATATCATAAACAAAATATTATAAGAAACATAAAACTTACGTAATGAGAGTCATTTAGAAATTTAATTAAAGCGGTAATTACTAACGGTTCAGGCGTGTATAAAGGTTTGGATGGATGCCTGATGTATTGAGTAGAATGGAATACTCTGAAGGCTAGCCCTGCTAGAAAATCACGAGAACTTAAAAGTCCCGCTACGGGACGCAGTTGAAATCCAGTACAAGCTAAAAATAATGACAAAAAAATTTATATTGATTTTGAGGTTTAATATAAAAAATATTTATAAAAGATCTATCAATTTTTTATATCATATTTTAATTTATATTGCATTCCATTCGATAAGATAATAAGAGGTGTGGTTTAAGAAGCCAGGCAGAAGTTTGGTCTGGATCGTTAAACCCTATAAAAGTATGTGGCAGGGAATTAAACCCGATCTTTCAGGTAATAAACCAGCGCTTTACCACGCTGCCATTCAGCAACCGTAACTAAACCAATCAATTTGGCCACAACAACCAAATTTTTGGCCACAATTTGGCAACTCAACCAAATTTGGCCACAACTAAACCAACCAATCCATTGATGGATTGGTTGGTTTAGTTGTATGGCTAAATTTCATAAGGAATATATTTAGTAGTAGAACTTCAGAGCTCTCGGTAACATCTATACGTATCAAAGAAAATTGAAGGATAGAATGCAACGTGCCTAGTACAGACACTCCCCTCAAAAACCTGAAAGTATGAGACTTAAATTAAATCTGAATCTTCCAAATAGACAGCAATACGATTTTTATTTATTGTAACGCAATAGGTTGAAGACAGATCCTTTCTAATAAAAATCAAAAGAAACATGAGACTCCACATTCGATTTTGCATTCTCCAAATGGAAGGTATGTTTCTACCCCATCTGATAAAATTTAATTCTTCTTGGGTATCTATAACTTTTAAGCTATTATAACTTGAATCCCAAAAACAAATTTAAAATTATATATACTAACAGAAACGAAGAGTATTTTTGTCAATAAAGCTACATAAGCATAAATAAAACTGAACTTGGCAGCAAGTATGTTATTTTGTATTCACTTGTGGATAGTTAAGTTTTCATTACATTAAAGTTTAATAATGTTTAATTTGTATTATAATTCATTGCTATATTTTTGATTAAAATTTGTTTCGAATAAACATGTTTTTATTTCATATTATTTCGCAATATTTAATTTATGATTATAAAATTTGATAAAAAATATATTTGAATAACTATATTCAGAATGAACATTTCTTATGTTATTAAAAAAATTTCTTTTTATATCAAATATTGGATAGAAATACAAATATATCATAATAAATAAGATAATGTTATAAAAATTCATATAAAATATAATTTATAAGGGAAATTGTGTATCTCAAATTAGTTCAGTAAAAAAATTAGGATCTAAATTAATTTGAAAAATTTATTATTATACATATTTTTGATAGAAAATATCCAAGTATTTGCATCTAGTATTTATATTATAATAAATACCCAATATTATAAATACAAGATTAAAATATAAATTAATACATTAATACCTGATTATATAGATAAGTTGAAGGATGGGATAGCTGAATCCGGTATTTATAATTTAATTATAGCTTTGTTTTTATCTAGTGCTAGCTGTGTTTTTATCTAGTATCTATCCAGTATAAACTCTCCTTTGGAGAATAGGCTAAACACTAAAATTAAATTACAGTACAGTGGTACTTCGGTATACGTCCTTAATCCGTTCCAGATCCTTAGATTTATACCAAATAGGACGTATACCAAACGAATTTTTCCCATAAAAAATAAAGGGAAAATGATTAATTCGTTCTCATGAAAAAAATCCTATTGTTATTTGCATATTATACATTGATAGAGTCGTATAAAATAATTTAAAAACGGCTTAATATTAAAATATATAAATATAAAAACAATTACTGTAGACGAAATAAATGAAAATTTAACCTCACTACGTTCTGAGAAGAGTTGAGTGCTACTAGTATGGTGCTGAGAAGGGAGGAGATGTTATTGTTTAGAAGGAATTTTATTTGTTGTTAATTTAAAAAAAGGATAAAGAAAGTACAGACAAAGAGGATTTGGGCCCTCTATAATTCTGGACTTCTGCATTGCGAGGACCGGCGCATTGTAGTTCCGCTACTGAGGAAAACGATTCTTTTTTCAGATTTTTGTTATTTTCAAACTACACTAGTTCGTTTAATTGAATTTGAAGCTTCAAATTTGGTAGTCTATATTAATATTTAAATATTTTCTTTGAATATGAATGTCAGATTAGCAACATTTAACTTACAACAAAAGTTACAGCGAGTTTAATTTCGTCCTAAATGATTCCTGCAACAAGAGATAGTCAGTAAGATACCGTAATTAGCTTAGAATCACTGCTGTGTCTCTTGATAGTTTTATAGATTCAGCAGAATTTAAACTTAAAACAGACTAATCTAACTTGTATATTTTTCAATTCTTACATAATAATTTAAGAAAACATTTATGAAATACTATAAAATATAATTTTCGATTATTCTTAGGCAGGTAAATTATTTTAAGGATTATTTTTTCATGATTTTTAACATTTTTGGCGAATTATCACATATAATACTGAACTTAGCGCTCGAATTCGTAACTTGCAAGATTTATAATGAATTTTGCCAAGTCGTCTAAATTTAAAAATATGCATTTTCTATATGTGCTTACAATATTTATATTCAATGCCACATATTTATTAACTAAACTCAAAGGAGATACATTGAAGGAAAGCTGCTAATTCATCTGTAACTATGTCGTTTATTTTAAATATATCTTTTGTTTATTTGTATTAATGTTTCAGTATATTAATTATCTATAATATTCTCAACCGAAAATAACAATGAGCATTTGTTACATCTATTGAGTCAGAATTTAATGCAGTTTGAAGTCAATAAAAAATTTTTATGTACTTCAAGTTGCATAATATCTGCAATTTTATTTTAAATAAGTACAGTGATATCTCGGTATACGTCCTTAATCCGTTCCAGATCCTTAGACTTATACCAAATAGGACCTATACCAAACGAATTTTTCCCATAAAAAATAAAGGGAAAATGATTAATCCGTTCTCATGAAAAAAATCCTATTGTTATTGGCATATTATACATTGATGGGGTCGTATAAAATAATTTAAAAACGGCTTAATATTAAAATATATAAATATAAAAACAATTACTGTAGACGAAATAAATGAAAATTTAACCTCACTACGTTCTAAGAAGAGTTGAGTGCTACTAGTATGGTGCTGAGAAGGGAGGAGGAGGAGATGTTATCGTTTGGAAGGAGAGTCCGCTTCCAATAAAACTTCAGGAATCTGAAATTCTGATGTTGTTTTTTTTGCTCTTTCTATGTTCTGTCTCTTTTATCTACTTGGACCTTGTTAAGGCTCATCAGGTTTGACTTTTTCTAAAAATCTGTCCAAATAACTTTGCTTCTGCCTTCTCCTCAGGATGTTTCGGAAACACGACATTGTCTGATCATTCCAGACATTGCTGTTACGATTTGTTGTAATTTTTATATAAGGAATTTGTTTTTTAAGAGAACACACAACAGACTCATACAAGTTCTAGCATGCGAATCGGTCGTCGTATTCCAAACGAAAATTTTGCTTGGTATACAGTCGTATACCAAGCAAAATTTTTCGCATCCGAACAGGACGTATATCAAGTTGGACTTATTCCAAAGCGGAAGTATACCGAGGTACCATTATATTCTTTTGCGGTATTAAATTTTCAATCATTTATAATTCAAGAAATGCAATTTTTGATTTTTTTTAAATATTTTGCAACTTTAAATATTTAGCTTCCATCAGACGAGTTAATAATGATTTATAAATTTGTGACATATTGACAAAACGTTTATTGAAGTTACAGATTATTTATTTGATTAAATTAAACTTTTAAGTGCAAAAATGCATTGATTAAAATTACCATATAATACTGTTGTGTAGAAAAATAAAGAAAATTTTGATTTTCCCGCATTTTCCTATTATTCTTATCTTTTTTCATCCATCATGAATCATCGAGAATTTATTCTATGTAGCTTTTATATTGCTTGTCAATCAGTGTGATCGGTCATGACACGTTATGATAAATTATTTTGTGAACATTACTTTATTCCAGTACGGATTGCGTGTTTTGAGAACTATTTTAAGGATTATTATAGAATATTTTTAATATGAACTTGTTTGTGTTTATAGAGTGTATTTTATTATGTTTTTGATTAATGATTTTAGCTTCTTGATAGTATTTGTGCTTATTGCGTGTTTGGGTAAAATATTCTGCAGTACAATTAATTATATCGTATTAGTCATGTGATACCGTCTCTAATTTATTATTAATAATTTCTTGGATATTAGAATGCCATAGACTATACTAGAAATTTGGGAAAAAATACAAGTTTTCATAAATTCATCTTAAGACACTATATAAAATCTTATTTAAGTATAATTTGATTATTATTTATAGTAAATGAAGAAAACTCAAGAGAAATATTATTTTTCGAATCGTATAATAATTTTATCGTATTTTTTTCCATTTATTAATTAATAACAATTTTCCCTTACCCAGGAGTGTTTTATTGTATGTTGCTTATTTGATTTGATGAGTTTTTGTTGCCATTCAATTTTATATTTGGCTTGGACACAATTTATCTGCTATTTCTCCCATCACCAATGTATCTTATCATAATTTTTTAAATATAATTGAACTGATGAATAAATTATGTTAAAATTGTTATAATTCGATTTTTAGAAAATTTTCTAAATACAATATTTCTCATAAAAACTTAAAAATTCTTCAAATCATTATCACAAATATCCTATAGTTAATATAACGCATATATTAACTATAGTTCTATTAATGCATATATAATAATATGCATTAATGGAAAAGAGAACTTTCAATGAGTTGTTTCAATAGGGAGACTTTAAGCTGCTGAATCAGTTGCAATCCTTAGTTTTGCAATTGATTCAGCAGCTTAAAATCTCGAACATAATTAACTAACTAACGAGCTTAATAGGGAATTAATTCATAATAGCAACTTTCGTTAGTATATTAATATAAGTTATAACACATAACATAAACTTGTACCTCGATTATTAATGTCTTAGTTGCACAAACACCAAGACCTCGTTGTGTTAATTGATCAGGTACTACACTGTATTCATTTAGCACGCTATTAAATAGAATATTTATATTAGAAAATTTTATGCAGAACCACTCACAAAGACCAGAAAGACTAAATAAATGGGAAGAGAACTTCTTAAACAATAGATTTAACGTATAAAAAAAACATGAAAGATTTCGTTAATATATACGATAATATTCTATTCATTCACGTATATTAATAAAATTTTCATATCTTTAAAAAAGTTAACTGTAAAAAATAATATCGGTATTGTTCCAGAATTAAATAATTAAAATTAAAACAATAACCCATACTAATGATGAACACATCAATATGCTGCATTCCAATATCTTTTTGTAAAGGTATCTTTCCTGTATTTGCGAAGAAGCAACATATTATATTGGTGAAACATTCCGAAAATTTGTAAAAATAATGAAAGAAGACAAAGCTATAGTCAGATTGTTAAAATACTTCAATTCGTCATTGCACATTAAAGACAACAATTGCGAAATGAATAAAAATAATATGCGTATTTTACATAAAAAAGATATCAACACCCGCAGAAAAATATTAGAACAGTAATCATAAACATTAAAAATAATATTAACCTCAGCCGAGTCCTTAAGATTGACCAAATTTGGCACAAAATTATTAAAAGATAGTTTGACTAGTTAGATTACCATAGAAACTACAATAAAAGAAAACCGACCCTTCCGTTAGAAAATAATCCGTACCCATTTCATAAACGAGGAATTTGTTGAAGTGGGATGTAACCCATAACGCAATCTTCGCATTCATGCATAAAAATTATCATTCATTTTTTGCGTTTTAAATTTTTAATATCGTCACATAAACTTGCTTCTTATAAATCTGATCCCTCCCTATCTTCATCTTAGAAAATGATAACATTAGGTTTAATAAAGGTATATGAACATGAATCTTTTTGATACAATACATTCTGAGAGAACATGAATCTTTCATTTCTCGGAAAATAATGCCTAAATTGATTTTGACATTTATTTATGCTTAGTTTATCGAAAACTATTTGTTGAAAGATGAGAAGTTTAATTAGCGTATCTTCTTACAATTGATAAACCGTACCGTGTGTTATAGAACTTAATCTTTAAATAGTTTAAAATAATAGCTAATAGGCTGTAGCATTTAAAATTTTATAAATAAAATACTGTACTATATTAATTTATATACGTATAAATAAATCAATAAATAAATTCATTTAGTTTGTATGTCTCGCATTTGGAATAAATTAAATGCAAAACACGAAGAATCAATAAAATTTTAAAATACAATATTTATGTAACTTATCTTAAAGAATAGTTATAGGAATAATAATTGTTTCTTTTATCAATAGATGGCGCCACTTCTCGAACATTAATCATTAGTGAGACAAAATAGGCCCTGCCACAGATTGCGCAATTCTGTAAGGAGTCTGCAGATTCCAGAAGAAGAATATCGACGGACCAGACCAGAAATCTGAATATGCCTTCCAGGATATGAGATCTGGAATAGAATCCGATGGGTATAAAGCCGAAGCTTCTGCATGCGGCCCATCCGGCAGACAATTGTTTTATTTTTGTCAGTTATCTCTCATTCCTATGCCTAGAATTTTTTACATTTTGTTGCTTGTATTAAGTATAATCAGCGTTTAATTTTTTGCAAAATAAGAAAATAAACGTTAGAATTGAACTTTGGATGAAGTCGGAGTACTGATGATAATTTACATTCGTTTTCTAAAACAGTAAGATAAACATTCTCTTACTTTCCCAAAAGGTTATTTTAGTTGGCCGATTGTCCGCGTAGAAACGCTTGGCTTGTTACTCTGGAGGAACGAGATCTGTTCGAGTTTCAGGTCTCACCCCTTAGGAATATTTATCATTAGGTCCGAGCAAGATCGTCGATCCCCTTTCACAATTCTGCCGAACCCTCCGCACGAGTGGGCAGCCTGTGGAAGGGCTTGTTTCTCCGTTAGTTAGTACTCTTACAGATTGGAAAGTCGTGTCATCTATTGACAAAAAAAAAGATTATTTTGAATGAAACTATCGAATCACACAGGGTATCTTTTAGCGAAGGTAATTTTAAAATTCATAACAGGCTGATCAACACAATGATGGGACCATCTAAAAGGATGAAGAATGCGGTTCAATGAGTGAGCCCAGTCAGTTCTCCTGAAAACGTAGCTATGTGGGATCGGGATTGAACCCGTATCCTCCAAGATAGTAAATGATTGCTTTTAGAAATTAAGACTTTGCCATAGTAAGTAACAGGGCTGGGGAGCTGGAGTTTGAGTCGGTGCCTGGAGCCATGGAGCCGGAGTTTGAGACAGAGCTAAGCCGATCATATTCAGTGGAGCCAGAACCGGAGCCATTAAAATTTCTGCTGGTTCCGGTTCCTAACCATCTACCTTATATACTCAAATATAAGCTGCCCCCCGACTTTAGCACTTAAAATTCGATAAAAATTTGAAATCGATACATTACATGATCTTTGATTTTTAGTTACCGATATATTAATGCCATTTGTCAAAATAAATATTATATTGAAACATTAAATATAAAATAAATTATTATAATACAAACATCAATATATCAATTTAAAAGTAAATGATGTTGTGATAGTAAGGTAAGTGATGTTTCATGGTAGCGGTCATACCAAAAAACTTTTATAGTGATAGAGCCAGAGCCGGAACTAAAGCCTCAGTTTTAAAACAATGACTCCTGAGCCGGAGCTGGAGCCACAGCTAGAATATATTGTGGCTCTGGAGCCGTGCCGGAGCCTAACCTATTTCAAGCCAGCTCCTCAGCCCTAATAAGTGACTGCTGTAAAGGGCCTAGTTTCCTATTTTTGATAATCAGTATAATCAGTGTGGGTGTTATGATTAAATTTTTTGTAAATCGTATCATGTATTTCCGCTCTAATTTAATATAAATACTATTGTGAGCAGCCATGCTTATATCTTGTTTTATATAAAACATATAACATTTATATATTGTGTTAGAGGCAGGTTAGAATTAACTTAAATATTATACAAAGTATATAGTATTTTTATTGTTGTTATTAATGTAAATCTAAATAAGCAAAAATGTCAGGAAGATATCTTTATTATTTATCATTAGTACATGTTTTAAAACAGAAATATGGTATTTTAATTTCTACCATTTCTTACACCATCGTAGTTTTGTAACTAAAAGATAGATTTTTATAAATAACTTTCTTATATTTTTAAATGGTTAAACTTTCTCTAGCTTTATATAAATAATAATAATGTGACATAATCTAAAGTTTTAATTATATAATTTATTTATTTTGTTATTGTTATGATAAGATTTAAAATATGCCACTCAGTATAGTTGTTCTGTTTTTGATTAGGCAAACAAAATATTTTGCTTTTTTCCCCATACAAATCTGTAAGGATCATATTATAAATATTTATTTAGGAATAAAAATTTTGGGCTATATAAATCGTATTATAAATTAATTTCTTCTGATTGCTCTTGATATTGCAAATTTTATTAAAGTTGGGAAAAAGGAATTATTACTAAATAGAAGAATTCCACTGGCATGCAGAAAAGATCGGAAAATGTAATGTTTATGTGTACAACAATGTGTATTTTCATCAATACTATAATATTTGAGCAAAAAATCTTGAGATTTAAACGCTCAACTTTATTATTTTTTTTCTAAAAACTAATCATAGGAGATATAAAGAGTACAGCCTGTCTCTCCTTTACATTAGAAATGCTCTTTTAATATTAATAAAAATACGGGAACTACGTAAATCGAATATGTTTTCCCCATATATTTATACTTTATATAATAAAGATGCGTTCTAAGAACAAAGTTTTAGATTTCTTACTTTAGGAACAAATTAATTCCGATATTAAAAATAAGTATAAATAAAAATACTATTGTTTGATAGTCTCTGTGATAAATGAGATAAAAGATAAATGAGTCTCTGAGATAAATGAGTAATTTGCCTACTATGGCATAAAAATTTAAAATTTATATAGTGAAATATTAAAGAAGTTAAATTAACAAAATGTAACCGGAATTAAGAATTAAAAAGTCAAATGTACTGATGAAGAGTGAAGGCAATTTAGACATTCAACTCGAAATGCATTTATTCATTGGAAAATAAAAGATTTTAAACTGTTGTTGCTGTTGTTTGAAGGCGAGTTGGTCAAGAAATAGATCAGAAGAAAGCTATAAACAAAACAAAACAGTCCATGAACAAAAATTGCAGATTGTTATTATTATTTTAAACAATGAAACATTTTTTGCCAGAAACAATAATAAACTATAACAATAAAATAATAGAAAATCTATTATTATTTACAATAAAACAACAATAGGACAACTCTTCTATAGTAAGAGATGCTCTATTGCTTAAAATAATTATAGTTTTAATAAAACAATATTTTTATTTTTGTGTGTTGCTGTAGGAATAGACTATTATAAGGATAGAATGTTGTTCAATTATTAAATGCATCTATTAATCCAGTGTTTAGTTCAACAAAATAAATTTATTTAGTTAATTAATTTACTATATGTTTACTTTGTGTGTGGAAAAAAATATAAACTGTAATTTATTTAATAAATTTGATTAATATAAAAAATTTATTAAAGAAAGATTATTTAAGGAAAACAAATATATTTTTTGCCATTTTATCGATGATGATAACATTTTTTCATGAATAAAATATCGGATGAAAAACATTGAGAAAATATTTGATGTAAAATAAAAAGTTTTTCAATAATAAATAAATCGATAATGTTTAATTTATTTTAAAATACTTTAATTTATGAAAAAATTATGGTGCAGTGAAAAATTTAAAATTTCTTTGAGATGTATAAATTCTGTAAATGTAACAAATGATGATTAAAATTTGAAAACAATTGAATCAAGATCTCAATAACTGAGATGTTATGTTATATTAAATAATAATATAAAATTAAAAACTTTTCCATTATCTGTTAATGAAACTATATCTGTTTAATTTAAGTTTTATGTCACTGAATTTGCATGAAAATAAAAGGTGAAGAGCCAATATTGAGCCTATCTTGGATGGTCAGATATGTAATCAGCTGGTTAATGTGTTGAAGATGGAAGATCGAGTTGCTGAGCCAGGATTCCCTTGAAATTCTAAATATACATTGATGTTGGAATTAAAAAGATTTTTTATCTTCTGCATTTATTACAATTGTTATCATGAACTTTCCTATATAAATTGTAGCTTATATCTTCTTTATTAAAAACTTAAAATCGAGTTTTGGGAATTTATATAAATAAAAATTGCATTTTATAATTAAAAAGAATTGTCAAGTTCAATTAAAAGCTAGAGAAAGCTTAACAAATCATTCGAAAATAAACAAAAATCACAAGCAATGTCTGACAAAAATCAAAGATGCAAATGAAAAAACAAAAATCATCTGAAGTTCAAATGTTATAATGCAACTTTTTGAAGTATTGTCACAATAAAAGTAAACAAGCAAATAGATATCATAGTTCTGGAACTGGCATCTGAACTAATTGAGATAAATGAGTAATTTGGGTGATTTTGCATGCACAATGATGAGGAGCAGCAACGTATCCCCATTGAGGTACTTGGTCGGGATCATCTAGTCTTCGATAGTACATATACATCCAACCGTATCTTTCGGTACATTCACTATAGTAACTATAAAAGAAAATGTCATATTAATTAAAATTTTATATATAATTTTTTCATTTATCGAATGCAATTTTTACTAAATAACAGCTCTCAATGTGATTTAGAATATATTATACTCGTAAAGTGAACATGAATATAATACGTACGAAGCTGATATGCCTTCACAAGCTTTCCCTTCATCCTTACAACGATAAGAGAAGACGTACTGTTGCACATCGTCTTGAACCACTTCTACTTCATTATCATAAAAATCTTGCGTTTTGTTAATCTGTTCCCACTGTCTGTTAGTTTTACAGATTTCTTCGGATGGAAACATCAAAGGTCTGTTACGTTTCTGAACGTAGCGCACTTCTTCCGACTCGAACACTTTTGTTCTATCTAGCCTTCTGTTATGATTCTATAAATATCGATTTTTCAAAATTGATGGTTTTTGTTCAACCGATGCTTATTAACAGACGAGTCTTACCTCTTCTATCCCATAATTATTTGTATCTGGATCTATAGAAGGCTTTTCTTTTCCCACCCATAAATGACGTTGATGTAATGCAGGATGGTGACGTATGTGATCGTATAACTCAGTCATTCTCTGACGAAATAATTGAATTTGGCCTTTACTAAATTGAGTGAAAGAATTGGACTGTAGCTCTCTCAGAAGTTTATCAGCATAACCTGAAACACAAGAGATAAAAAATAGGATTTAACAACATTGAGGTAAATTTACACAATACAATTCAATTAATTGAAGAAATTTAACAGTTACGTCTATAATAGATTAATGAAAAAATGATTATTCATTAAGTATAGAATTACGATTCAAACTGACATTTATAAAATTTAGCCCAATGGAATAAATAACGGTGTATTTATTTTATTTTCAGTATACAACGATAACTGGAGTCAAGAATTTCACGGAATGCAGATTGACTGGGGTAGAAAATAATCGAATGATCATTACAGTCACCAGTTTTTATGTCCATAAATCATTTCTTCAGTAGTTCAAAAAGAAAGGGTACACTAAATCATGCACATATATAATCTCAATATTTCACCACTAGCATTTTTCAGGTATTGAATGAATACAAGCATTTTTGCGACCAAATTCTTTGTTTGAACATTCTTGAATCTTGAGCATAAGAACGCTAGCTGTGGCGTTAATTATTTTAAATATTTTACTCTTAGTATTACTGCAGTTTTACGATAATAGTACTATACTACTATACTATACTATATGCTGTAATACTACTACAGTTGCATGCGGTATATACTAACAGTATATACCGCATGCATGCGGTATATACTAACAGTAATAGAAAATTGCGAAAGAATGCATTGTGAAAATTGCAATGAAAATTGCAAATTGCAAGAATGCATTGCAAAATTGCGAAAATTGCGCAAAGAATGCATGCGGTATATACTAACAGTATATACCGCATGCAACTATAATATGTTTCAAGATAAACTGACAGCCGAACCACCAAAGATAACCTTATATTCATACGCGATTTGTAAATAAATGCACACGCAACAAACATATCTCCAGTGTTGTTTTGAGAGGCATAATGATGAATCGTTTATCCTGATATAGATAAACGGAATATTTATGACGACCTTCTTAGATTTATTTTGAGAAGTTATCTTTCTTTTTAATACTTTTTAGTACAACAGTTTTAGTAAATAATAAAAATATTTCTTGTTTATTTTATTCGTACATATAGAAAACATTGTGGAAAATAGCTTATTAATAAAGATAAATTAATGCCACAAACTATAATTCAAAAATATTATTAAATACACAGCTATTATTACAAATGACTATATAATAGAAACAAGAACAAAAATTTCATCTCGCGATTATAAAACATTTTTATATCATTTCAATAATATTTCGATATTTTATTTCCTAAAACAACAAATTATATGATAATATATCATTTTTATATTTTAAAACATTAATACTAAATTTAATTAACAGGAACTATTTTTCTTTTGTATAGAAATATCCACAACAATGGTAGTGATTTACTGTCAGGTTATCTTGAAACAGACTATAGTAAGGTAAGTGTGGGGCAAACGGACACGCTAGTAATATATTTTAGAATATTTCGATTGTGCTTTGCTAAATCAGATTCTAATATTTACTATTATAATCCGTAAGGTCTAAGCTATCGAAGCACCTAACATTTATTTGTCAGTAGCTCTAAAATTTTATAATAATTGATTTTAACAAAGAATGCATGCTATCCGTTTGCCCCACATATGTAGGGGCAAACGGACAGCATGTAGGAGGCAAACGGACATCTGTTTTTGGAATCACTAGTATCATTGAGATAATAGTGGCAAACAAAATATAGATCATTTCCATTTTATATATATGATACATGGTGTCTTTTCAAGTAATAGAGGCATTGCATATAATTTACACTATCTTTATATAACACACTGTATCCTGGCAAATGTCTTCTTTATTGACGTTTAATTAATTAAACAAGGTTACAACAGAAATTTATGCTACTTGGATGTCTTTCCCACTGGTGACATCAACGTTGTTAACTTTGGCAAACGGACATCTGTTTTTGGAATCACTAGTATCATTGAGATAATAGTGGCAAACAAAACATAGATCATTTCCATTTTAGGCCTATATATATGATACATGGTGTCTTTTCAAGTAATAGAGGCATTGCATATAATTTACACTATCTTTATATAACACACTGTATCCTGGCAAATGTCTTCTTTATTGAGGTTTAATTAATTAAACAAGGTTACAACAGAAATTTATGCTACTTGGATGTCTTTCCCACTGGTGACATCAAGTTTGTTAACTTTAACTTCCTCTATCTTAAAAATCTATGTTTTGTTGATCGAATTTGGGAATTTCTACATTGGACCAACTCGCCTTCTTAATGTGTTATTTAGAATAATATATGTTTTAGCTGCATTTATTAATAGCATTCCATCAATTTTAGAAGCTTTCACCACGAATTTCACGTTTTCTTCCAAGTAATTGTCATCGCTTTGAATTACATTCATCATTACGAATCATATCTGTAAAAGTGTAATTAATATAGAGAATGCCAGTAAATAATACATCATACAAGGAATAGAATGCAATCTATTAATATAAATATAAACCTATTATGAATGACATTTGATAAAATACATATTTTAAACTATAAATGGCAAAAAAAAAAAAACACACGTGTGCCACCTCAGTGATGTGTTCGTTTGCCCCACCATCAGTTTTGCGCTTTAAAGTTACAAAACTAAAAAATAAATGGCAGCAGAACATTAGTGAACATGGCTAACAATGGGAAAGGCTTTTAAGGTTTGCCCCACCATCAGTTTTGCGCTTTAAAGTTACAAAACTAAAAAATAAATAGCAGCAGAACATTAGTGAACATGGCTAACAATGGGAAAGGCTTTTAAATTACCAAATTACCAAGCATAACATTTTTGAAACTACGATTAAATATAAAATCCTTATTAACTAAACCATAAATTTTACTTCATGGCGAATTTAAATGAAAATCTGTTCTGCCTGATAGAGTTTTTCAGCTTAATTACAAGTTCCTTTAACATTTCAATGGGTTCATTTGGCGAAAAATAACATATATATACAATATATAACATACTTCTAATATGTAATTGCCAGTTTTAATATCTTAAATACATTATTGCCAATTTCTTTAAATGATATCCGTTTGCCTCCATGTCTATTTGTCCCACAGTTACCTTAGAGTTTAGGCATATTCCTTGATGTTCCAGTTCAAGAAAGTATCCAATAGATTTGAATGATTAAACTGACAAGATTGGACAAAGAGCAATCAAAAATTCATCAATGAAATAAAGATCTTTTTTCCCTTCTCTGAAGATAATTTGTCTCGTTTTGATTCCAAGGCTATGACTTTCTTCCCGTTGATGAGTGGATTTATCCGAAGTAGCATCTAACCTGATTGCTTTAGATCATATTTTTTAGTGATTTGAATGATGTTGCTGAATGAGAAAATACAAAAATATATAATTTAATATTATTGCAGTTGCATTAAATTAACCAAGTCACTTATTGAAATCATTCTTTCAATGGTTTACGTTGTCTTTCCTTCAGGGACGAATATTATATGTTATATGCCTCTGAAATAAAGATCTTTTTTCCCTTCTCTGAAGATAATTTGTCTCGTTTTGATTCCAAGGCTCATAGCCTTGGAACTTGAAATGACTTTCTTCCCGTTGATGAGCGAGTTGATGAGAGAGTTGTCGATAGCGATTATAAATATGAAGCGATTTATCCGAAGTAGCATCTAACCTGATTGCTTTAGACCATATTTTTTAGTGATTTGAATGATGTTGCTGAATGAGAAAATACAAAAATATATAATTTAATATTATTGCAGTTGCATTAAATTAACCAAGTCACTTATTGAAATCATTCTTTCAATGGTTTACGTTGTCTTTCCTTCAGGGACGAATATTATATGTTATATGCCTCTAGCGATCCCCATTTAGTGCTTTACGATACTTTATAAGTGTTCTTTTGCATTATAATATTTTTTTATATTCAAATGAACTAATATGAAATTTTAATAATTACAGATATCAATAATAATAATTAAATATAGGCCTATGTAGCATAAAATTGAAATAGTATTATTAATGAAAGCAATATAATAAAAATGCTGTTTTGCTTCATTTATATTTTATTCGTGAATTTATGAAATCATAGAAGTCAAATATGAAGCGATTATAACTACTTGTTAATGATTCCGTTTGTTTTGTTTATAAAAATTTGAAAATATTATTTTATGCATTGTACTACAGATATGACAGGTATTTATTATTTAAATATACTTTTTATCGACCATGAAAATATCCATCTTCATTATTCATGAGACTAACTCTTGATTTTCCATATGAAGGACATGATATTTCAACTTAAAAATTTTGGCGAAGTATTGAACTGCAGCATTATGATAAAATGCATAATCATGGCTTTGATCATAATGCTATATTCATCCACTATACTTCTAAATTTCGTAAGTATTCAATTAAATTAATTAATCTTAGAAATGTAACACCGCTCATTAATAAATTGTAATATTATACTTTACTTTATATATTATATATATATACATATCATTAGAAAATAATAATAATTACCTTGAATAATTAACTGCATTACTCTGTTGCCTGAATGGAAATTGTGATGGTGGAAATTCCTAGAAGAACTAAAGGCAAAAACTGCAGAAAATAAGTATCATTAACGTTTTGTTATTAATTTAAAAGTATGGAAATTAAATAATAATGATAATAATAATTAATCAATTTAAAATATTTCGGTTTGTTACCAAAAAATATGGCACCATTGTGAAGAAGTTTTAGCCATCTGTTATGAGATTTTTTTTCTACTTAACCGAAACAATAGATAATAAATTGTTTTAAAGAAATAAAGTTCATTTTTATTTTTATGTTTTAAAAGTGTTAGCGGAAATAGGATTCGATCACTTATCATTCTTTGATAGTTGCTTCTAGCCATTTTTTAAAAGAAAAAAAAAGTTTTGAAAGATCACTAGCGAAAGAACCAATTTTCCGTGTGACGCGATCTCCAGGAGGAAAATAATGCATTTAGTTTAAAGTTAAAGCCTGGAAGCATTTATAGATTAAAATATTTTCACTTTAGGGTGAATACTGCGTAGGAGAATATATTTAATGTGACTATGACAAGCAACGCGATTAACGATAAAGTCGGTTGGTATTTTACACAAAAACTAACCATTAAAGACCATTTTTGAAGAATTCTAAACATTTTCTCAAATTAAAATAAGTTAAAAAGTAAGAAAATTTAATAACGTTTGCCTTATACAATTAACTATCGTATATTGTTAAAGCTTAAGAGCAATATATGTTTTTTCGTGACGCGAAACTTTTTTAGAATGTTTTTTGGGTGAAAAACTTTTTATGGTCATCACGTCTACGACTCATGTCAAAGGATAATCTCTGTTGATCATTAGACACGTCTTCCATCTTTCAAATCAACTGGATTAACTTTTGATATTTGAAAGGAAGTTGAACACTTTTTCTTTTCGTTATAATTAACACGACAGCTCCAAAACAAGTTATGACGTATATTATTGCCAGCCATCTTTCAAATCAACTGGATTAACTTTTGATATTTGAAAGGAAGTTGAACACTTTTTTCTTTTCGTTATAATTAACACTACAGCTCCAAAACAAGTTATGACGTATATTATTGCCGGAAAGAGTTCTATTCGTTCTCTTTTAAAGACGAATCATCTTATTGGTTAACAGAAAAAAAACGGTTATTTTAAATTTTTTTCTTATATAGATTTCTTCACGTGATTGGAGAATTTTTAATGAGGAAATTTATTAATCATTGTTACGTGAACTCACTTTATTGGCTTTACAAAATTTGAAATTTAAATCTTTTCCTTATATAGATTTCTTCACGTGATTGGAGAATTTTTAATGAGGAAATTTATTAATCATTGTTACGTGAACTCACTTTATTGGCTTTACAAAATTTGAAATTTAAATCTTTTCCTTATATAGATTTCTTCACGTGATTGGAGAATTTTTAATGAGGAAATTTATTAATCATTGTTACGTGAACTCACTTTATTGGCTTTACAAAATTTGAAATTTAAATCTTTTCCTTATATAGATTTCTTCACGTGATTGGAGAATTTTTAATGAGGAAATTTATTAATCATTGTTACGTGAACTCACTTTATTGGCTTTACAAAATTTGAAATTTAAATCTTTTCCTTATATAGATTTCTTCACGTGATTGGAGAATTTTTAATGAGGAAATTTATTAATCATTGTTACGTGAACTCACTTTATTGGCTTTACAAAATTTGAAATTTAAATCTTTTCCTTATATAGATTCCTTCACGTGATTGGAGAATTTTTAATGAGGAAATTTATTAATCATTGTTACGTGAACTCACTTTATTGGCTTTACAAAATTTGAAATTTAAACCATTTCTTACTTTAAATTTTAAACTTATCTTTTCACTTTGATTAAAATTGGAGTAATTTAGCTTATTTGTTAATTATAATAATCTGTATAATGCGCTTTAATCTAATTAAAGTATTTTATACTAATTATTAACTTTCGATATTAAAAAAAGTGGCAACAGTTTCCTCACTAATTAATTTTTGATTGAATTTGTCACATTCGATACGTCACGTCACGTTGTTCGGGACTTTTCTACTTCAGAAACTTCCGTAAAGATATTCTATTAAAAATTCCCTTATGAGAAAGAGAGAAAATCGCTTACGTTACCTAGACAAAATTAAATTTTCATTAAATTATATCATAAACTTTCAGTAAAATTATTTAGTGCATAATATAAAAGTATTTTTAATCTAATTCAAACAAACTAAAGAGAATTAGTTGAAATGAATTATGTCCAAGTTTCGTCTAGTTCCAAAATGTTTGTATAGTTTAAACAAACATAAACAAAGCTTAATACGCTGAAAAAAATGTTTAACATTCATACGACTAATCTCATAAAATTAGAAGACACATTATATTAAACTGTTTCAAGGAGAACAATAAGTTTCAAGAGGTTTTTCTTTAGGTAAATTCTTTTATTGCGATTTTATTCGAACGATTGCCCACGAAAATATATTTGTCCTGAAGTCTTTTGAATTTAATAAAAAATGAATTATGGAGAAAAAATTTTTATTTATTACAGCAAAATAGCCTAGTGAAAAGAAGTCTATTTGCAATATAAAAGTAAAAAAAAAAAACTACCGTTAACTTTTACTTAAGAAGGAATATCAAGATGTATAAACTCAATATTAGTTTTTTTAAATTACTCTTATCTTTTTTTCCTTGAATATTTTAAATTTTTTCAGTTTTATGAACTTCAGAAAAATGATAAATAATTGAATAAATGTGTTTACAGTGATAAGAAATATTTTTAGAAAGAACTAATAGCAAATTTTCCAAACATGTTTTTCTATTTCGGAAAGATGAAAGTTAAGAGATTAAAATATTATAACATCTTCAATGGCGTAACTTAAATGCTGAATGCCACTAAAAATCCATAAATAGTTCTATAATATTAAAGAAAACCTTCTGAAGTTTCCCTGAAAGACTGAAGGTTTCCATGAATTATTATTCTATATGGAAACCTCAATATGCCATTTTTTAAATGGATGAATGAATAGAGCTAATATTGCTTCAAATTAGATTTTAATAAGGTAACCAAGCCTGATAAATTTTATAAAATTCAATCAGATAGTTTAAAAGCTTTAGGAAGAAGTCTTTAAGTTCGAATGTTTGCCATTTTTAAATGATTAAAAATAAAAGATTTATCCATATGTCATGGAGATCATCTTCAACGATTTGACCGGCTTAATACATCTCATAAAAATCCAATAAATATTTCAGGATATATTAAGAAAGTATCTCAGAAGTTAGTACGATCGCTATTTTTAAACTGTTGCATTTATAAGGTTAATTAATACTGCATCGACGTTAATGGCAGAATACCATTCCTGAAGACGTATTAATTCAAAATATATTAGAGTACAGACAATCAGAAACAGCAAGGCGATCTTATAATCCTTACTTTCCTTGGGAAAGTAGGCTAATAAAAAATAATAATATTTTTCATTAATTGGCGAATTTCCATATATAGAAACTTTATATTTAAATGATAAAAACTTAAATAAATTACGAATTTTTGCAAAAATTTAATTATCACTCTGTCTCCACTTTTATTTAACCTGTTGCATAGCGACTAATGTACCATTACTTTCATCTAACAAGATATTCATTCTTAATTAAAAGTCAATTTAAGTGTTTAGGAATCTGTATAAGTAAATAAACTATCAGAAACCATGACGCAAAGTACTGTATATGTAGTACACAGTAACATAAAAAAAAAAACATTTTTTATCTTTTTTTATGAAACGAGAAAAACTCTTCCTGTTTCGCAAAACTAATCTATAGAATTATACCCGATAACAGTTACTAATCTTATGTGGCCAGATAAAATAATTTCATTTGTTTACGATGCTTTATCATGTTTTAAAATTGCTATTTCGTTCAATGTCAAATTGTTTATATTCATTATGGAGAATCAAAGCACCTAAACAATACTTCCTAAAGACGAAAATTATATACAAGAATTGCAACAAAAGGAAATTTACTTACCGAACTTTATGCGTTTAATAGGCTTTAAGTTTAATTTAATGTAGAAACGTTTTCGATCGATATTGTCGGAACTTTTTGAAAGAGTCAGTTGATACTTGAAACATTTAATGGAATTTAATTTCTTAAAACGTGCACAAGTTTTTTTAATCTGCACAATTAGCTTTTTTTTTTTAATCATCTGTTATTAATTCAGTACTTAAAATGGTCCGAAACGCTTTTAAATTTTCAAAAATTAAATGTTTAAATATCATTAATAAATATTAATGTTTGTGTGCCACTTTATATGAGCTTAAACACAATTTTTCTGATAAGTTTTATGTTATTTTATATTTATTTTATCCAGTTTTATCTAGCCGAATAATATTTCTTTGTATATAATCCATTCAATTTGATTTTCATGTGATGAATATGAAAATTTGCTACAGATTTATTTATTTTATAATGTAACTATTTTTAGTTTGAATTAATAAGTTTTACGTATTTCTAAATCATAGATAAATAGTTTGTTTAAAAAAACAAAAATAGATTAAAAATTAAATATTTTGAAATCTCTTGACGACCATCAATTATTATTTTTTTACCAAGAGTTAAAAAAATCAATAAATATTTCTATTTTAAATTTGGGACGACAAACAATCGAGGAAATAAATAAAAGAGATAATTTGTAAAAAGAAAAAATTGTTTCGAACGTAATCTGAAACTGAAAAATTTCGTTGTATAATACTGCATAAACACATGTGACGTCATCTGTAACTAAAATCAAACTGATACCTACTTTTATTGTTATTTTCTTAAGCGAAAAATTTGACATTGGAAATTTTATACTATATTCATTTAATATTTACAATATTGCCAATTAATTAATTAATTAATTAATTACATAGAAAATATGTCTCTAAGTTGGTATCACAAACTTTTAAGAAATCAGCTGTCTGTGAAGAAATAATGGGAAAACTTGTAATAAGATACAAAATGTCTCTTATTACAGTCTGCAGACAAATAATCAATTAGCTTGTTAATTAATTAGTTATGTTTTAAATAAATATAAATTACAATTATCAAACAGTAATATTCAATTTAAAATTTGCATGTATTTTTCAAAAGTAAGAATCATCAGAAATTATTTGTCTGGTGACGTTTTGGTGATTTTAACTTATTTCGTTTATACGAAACATTTGCTGCAAATAAAATAAAATAATTTTAAATAATATTGTTTCAATTGATGTTTAATAATATGTGTAAAGCTGAAGGAAGTTTTAAAAAAACACGAGAAAATTTTTTTATTAGAGAATTTCGAAGCAAATCCAGATGATTTGAAAGAAAATAGGTAATGTGAGAAAAATATAAGAAATACAAACAGTTCTGGAAGGAAGTAATCGAACATACGCACTACTTTATAATGCTTTAATAATGCAAAATTGAAATTTCATGTCTCGAAAGTCATCTTCAATGGCATTACCTCTTTACTGAATCTCATAGAGATCTACAAAATAGTTCAATATTTATTTGTGCGAAATATCAAAATTTTGTCCATCGTTTTTATATGGTTAAATTTACAATGTTAAAAATGTATCATTCAGATAAACTTTAATAACAAAATATTTCTACCGATATCATGAAAATCTACATACAATATTAATTCAAAAGCTTATTAAGTGAGAATACACACAGAGACATTAGGAATGATGAGCTTATAATCCTCACATTCCATCGGTAAGTAGGCGTTTTATTGCGGAATTTATTAACATACTTGTTCACATAATGGTTTTTAATATCACTATAATATTTGCTTAGATCATCGAATTAAAATAAACAAGTTTCTTATTTGTCAGTTAAAAGGAACTATTCAAATGAAAAATAATACAAAATAATTACTCGTTCAGCTATGTAAATAATACAAATAAAGTTTTGATGAACATCACAGAATAAAAATAACGATAACGGGAAATTTAATGCAGATACCGTATTAAATTTCTCATTACTCTTCGTTCGAAAATGAAATAAGTTTATTCCATCTTGGTTTTTGTCTCTTATTTGCAGATATCTTGTTTTAATAAGCCACGTCCAAAAATCACTTTTATAAATCCAAATTGAATTGAAAATTTAAATTTATTATCAACAGACAATGATTTAAAATCAAGGCAAAATAATCGCTTTATTATTAAATTTATTTATTTTTTAATTTCATCTCGTACTTAGATTATTTATATATTAAATTAGAGAGAAATATTAATCGCCTAAAAAATAATTTTATTTAAATCAACATTAAATTGCATGATGATAATTATTGAAGTGTATTATAATTTTTAATACGCGTATTGTTTCTAATTCAACGGAGATTCATATTTACATTTATATTTTAATTTTTAGATCAATTTAAATTTATTTTATCTTATTGTGGTTTGGATTTAAAAAGAATATCAAAATATTTCGTTCTAATATGTTTTGAGGAGGATCTATTCCTGTATCTTTTAATCTTTCGGATTAATTCTAAAATATATTTTTTATTCTGTCATTGTTTTCTTTTGTATAGAATAATTTTAGTATAATATTGCCTTCTAGAATTAATTTTCTTCACTGTTAACTACGTAAAAAGCTACTCTTTATTTAGTTTCAGATAATATATTCAGGAAAATTTGTTTATAGATATCACTCATTTATAATAATCTCATAAATTAACAAGCAGTTCTGAAAAGAATTAATCGTCTATTTTCCATACAAGTTCTTTTCTTTAGGAATGATTAAAGATAATGATTAAAATCTACCTGTTTAAAGTTATGTTCAATGGATACTTCCTATTGAATTACATAAGAATTGATTAAGATTTCAAAATCCATTAATTAAGAGAAAGCTCAGAAATTCGAACGTTCGCTATTTTTAAACAATTAAATTATAGTACTTAAATATATCAAATTCATTTTCAATGAATTAATGTTCCTATTAAATTTCATAATAAAATCTATAAGATAATTTTGAAACTTATTAAAAGAGAGAAATGTATATCAAAAATGTGAATGTCCGCCATTTTTATAAACGATGAAGTTACAAGGTTAAAATTGAAACATGAAGCAGAATAACATTACTAAACTTTATAAAAAGTATACCAGTTAATTCAAAACTTATTTAACGTTGAACACGAAGAGAATGATGATCTTACAATCCCTGTTTTATTTCCGAAAACAGACTAAAAATAGTAACAGCAATATTACGAGAGGAATCAAGGATAATAAACATTATAACGTAGAATAATAAATATTATTTTTATAAAATACAGTATTACTAAACGTAATAATATTAGTATCTTTTACTTAAAGAACGTATGGGGATAACATGACAATCTATATTCGATTCCTTAAAAATTGAATCATTATACAAATCAAGAATTTTTGATTTTCAACTAAACTAAGGAATATAAAAAATTTTATTAAATATACGCAGAGAAAATTAAAAGATTGAAGGAAATTCGATTCCTTAAAAATTGAATCATTATACAAATCAAGAATTTTTGATTTTCAACTAAATAACTAAGGAATATAAAAAATTTTAATTGAATATACGCAGAGAAAATTAAAAGATTGAAGGACCAAAATAAAAAAGTTCAAACTAATATTTGTACATTTAATATTAATAATATAAGGAATTAAATATTGAAATTACCATTCTGATAAGTTCAATTTATAAGCCTCTATAACTAACCTAAAAATTGGATTCCTTTCAAAAAAATTTACGAAAGGCCTTTTTAAGAATCGCGGGTATCGCGAGCAGTGCTGCCATCACTAGTATATTGAAAAAATAATGATGAATTGTCAGAATTGGTGAATATAAAAATGGTAAAAGTTAAATGACGGAAAGATTTAACCCATCATATCAGCTGTATAAAAACATACGTTAGATGCGCTCAATATGTTGAATCATAAATCATATATGTTAGTCTTTTTATCCAATCAAATGGCAATTTATATTAAAAATCTTATTATAAGAGAAAAATTGAATAACTGCGCCATCTATTTGAAATTCAAATCGTTAGAATTTATATAATTCAATTAATTTTATGTGGATTTTTTAATATAATCCGATAAATTAAAAAATTGGTTGAAGTAGATATTTATACAATATTTTAGTAAATATTTACAGAGGCCATCATCACTTTCAGTTTAGTCTAGCGGGGGTTTTGTTTGCACAAGTGTTTAAAAAGGGAAAGAAAAAAAAGTTTATTGAACTCGTTATAATACAACATACACCAGTGTGGAATAGTTTAGGTTTAAAAAATAAACGAAAAATTCCTGGATTTTAATCGACATAACCAAAGTATTGTGTTGGAAAACGAATGCCTACTGCTTTCATGAAAGAAAAATAATGTTGCTATTGATAATTTACCAAATTTAGACAATGAGGAATAAATAGAAGGAAATCGTATCGTATCTCATTAGCGAGAGAAAACAAAATGGAAATTAATGAATGATATTTAGGCTAAATCTGATGAACAATAATAGCCAGAGGGTATATTAAAGATGTGTGATTGGCTAATTTTATATTTTAAACAACCAGCCTATTATGACATCAATTCGAAGATGACGAATGATCACGTGACTTTCTTTTGAATTTGAAAATTTTAATTTATAAACGGACAATTAAACCTTTTAGAATTATTGTATTGCTATAATAATGAGAAATTTTATAAAAAAAATAATTCTAAAAATATTACTGGTTAAAAATATAACATTATTTTTAAAATCAAGTTTTAAAACGATTTTTTAATTAAATTAATTATCTAACATAAGAAATTCGTATGACATAAATTATTCCTTTTTAATTGAAAATTATTAAAACATAAAATAAACGTAATTACAGAAATATTTTAATGATTTCGTAATACAGTATTAATTAATTCAGTTCGGAGAATTTTCGTGATTAATTATATTTATCGATCATTATTACAAGATATTAATTAATAATCAAATTAAAACATCATTCAGATTGTTTTGTTAAATTTTCTTTGAAGAATGAAACGTCAATTAATAATAATAATAATAATAAACATATGAAACAATTAACTTTTTAATTATAGATTATTAACTTTAAACTTATTTAATAAGATAATATATATAAATTTTGTTAATTTTAATTTAAAACTGAAATTTTGTTTATCAACAGAGAAAACGACTTCTTAGGTTTCTGACGTTACAGTAAGCCACCATTATTCTTAACTTTGACAATTGAGATTAATTTGAATGTTTTAAAACAGAAGTTCTTTGGATTTGCTTTATAAAATAATCTTGGTATGTTTAAATAGTTACTGTAATTTATTAAAAACAGAATGAAGATTTTAAAAAAAATCAATTGGCCTTATATATTATAAATACAGTAGAAATTAATTTTAAAAAAGGCTTTATAAAATAATCTTGGTATGTTTAAATAGTTACTGTAATTTATTAAAAACAGAATGAATATTTAAAAAAAAATCAATTGACCTTATATATTATAAATACAGTAGAAATTAATTTTAAAAAAAGGATGACGAAGAAGATAGTTTGAATTTGAAAAGTCCAACTATTTTTCAATCGGATAATATATTTTTGAGAACATAGTCTATATATAGATTTCTGTTTCGGACTATTCACTAGATGATTATTGTAATAATTTTGTTTTAATTTTAAATTAATTGAGTTTGAATTTATACTTTATTTATTTGTTGATATTTTTTTCAATAAGTAATTCGCAAAATATTTTTAAATTTTTATCGAATGAATTTAAAACAAAACTAAAATTTATCCGAATTTTAAATTTTTGTTTTTCATTCATTTGGTGCAAACAAAATGAATGAAAAAAATATATACAGTATATATCAAGTTTAAAATATGAATAAATTTTTAAAAATCTTATTTCATTTCTATAGAAAGATTTAAATATTCGTGGAAGGAATTTGTAACTTAAATTCATTTTTAATATTACAAATAAGTAAATACTAAAGTTTAAAATTAGTTAAAACTAATCAAATCGTCACAATAATCGCTTAGTCAATCATCAAAAATGGAAGTGACATTGTAGATCTTTATTATTTTCAATAGAATTAAATGTCTGGAAAATGACTGAGGATTTTTCGACACGTGAATACGAATGACCGTTAGAATTATGCTATATATAACACTAAGCACTATACAGTTAGCATTCCTATTTACAAGAGCGCTCTCCAGCGTTGATGGGCCATACTGTATTTATATATTTTGGGCTATTGCAGACCCACCATTACAGGTTGATAGCACGTATTATAGTCGGCTGTAAAATAGGATGAAATTCAGCAAAATGGGCCCGGACCTTTCTTGAAAAATCTCAAAATGTTGGATTGAAATCGAATCCGGACTACAGTTGAGTCTGTCATATTTCCGGCCTATCAGCATAATCTTGCTATTTTCTGAATCAACTCTTATTAAGATTGAATATACTGTTTACTGAATCACAGAGAGGTTTCTTATTTTTTGGTTTATTAAATTGCTCAATAAAATCTATATTGCAGTTATATTTACGTTTCATAAAGCTTGCACATATTGTTTATTAATATATTCACGTGTATAAATGGTTCTCGTAACATATTTTCTGGTTGATGCATTAGTAGCATATATTTCTTTTAATTATTGAAATTTTCTAGCAAGTACGATTTTGGTTATGCTTACATTTCATGAGTTGCTGATTATGGAATTAATACTAGGCTAAACATTGAGAGAAGTAAAATATTCATCAAATGATAATATATCAATATAACTATGATTAACAATAAATTAATCTTTACATTTATTTTTAATTCATAGATAAAAACTTAAAATTGGCGATGAAACTTAAATTGGATCTAAAGATTTATTATGGGGAAATTATCATTCCTTTTCAACATAAAATTATATAGGATAAATATAAATTTATATCGTTGTGATATACTTTACTGTATACATGCTTATATAAATTACAGACTATTTTTAATTGTGACACAAAACATTACAGGCATAATATTTTACTTAGTTTTAATGAATATATATATATGTATAGTTATTTTTTATATGTTCTTATGATTATCTCTAGTAATTTATTCTGGATCTGTTCTTGTAGCTGAATCTGAAAATGTTGGGAATTCCATTTAAAATTTCTAAAAGATAGACAAGAGATAGGAGTAAAAGGATCTGAATCTACATACATCTTCATCCCTATCCCATCAGTTCTTATAACAAAATCAAAATTTAAAATTTTAATTTTATTTATTTATAAAGTTATCGTCACATTCCTAATGTTATACATAGATGTAAGCAGAAACTTCGTCACTTCGTGATATTACGACTTGAAATAGAACAAATGATATGATGACCTCAGTGTGTCTAATCCATTAGTTTGACAACTGATTATTATATCTCTTCAAAATTTCAACATTTTAGGTCATTTAGAACATGTAAATATAATTAGTATGCTATTTAATATGATTATAATACAGAAAGATTTATTAGAATTAAATTTTTTCACGATAGCAAAAGTTTACAACAAAATGCATTATATCCTCAATTATCAGAATAAATGAATACAATTACAGAGAAAAGGCGTTTTCCGATTTAATCTGAACTTTTCATGCTTAGTCTAAGGTAGCGATAAATTAAGGTAAATATTAGTGTATTCTATCTATACAAAAATTAAATAGATTAAGAAACATATGAGGACAGAAAATTCATGATAAAGGAAGAGAAGTTTTGTCAATGTATCCTCAAAAATTTTAGCTAGATACAAAATAAGTTTAGTGAAGTCTCAAATATCTATACTAAATACATATTATTATATAATATGTTAAACTGTTCGTTACTGCATGCATTACTTGCTAAAATATTTAAATGAAATTTTAAATGTTTGTAATTAAATGCTGAATAACGAATTTTTGTCATATAACATCTGCTGTGCATCCAGCCTCCAAGATCCGAGTTCAATTTCCAGGTCCCACGCCTCCAGTTTTTCAAGAGGGATTTGGGTCGGCTTATTGAATCTCATTTTCCATCTGATGGCTAATCCCACCAGGAGTATATGCAGCTCGTGGTAAGCAAGAAAATGTGCCACTGCTTGATACGTTGTTAAACCGCGATGGAAAAATATATACCTACTTGTATTTATTTCACTTAATGGATAATTCTTATTGTTATTACTTTACTTTTGATTATATATATATTCGAAATTTTAAAAGAAATCTATATATTGTATTTGAAGCAACATAGACTATGTTTTTCCATATTTTTGTAATATTTTATTTCGTTCATTCTAATTGCATATGATTCTAATTAAATTGCTATCCAATGCAAACCGTTTCAATAATAGAATTTTAAAATTTTCATTTCTGAAGTCAATCACTATTGGAAAATCAGGATATATCTATTACACAATATTTATGCAATTTTTTGGAATCTTATCACATTTATGTTATTATTTATACATTACAGCAGCAGTCTCTAAATTTTTTAATTGCGCACCTCTATCAGGAAAGAAAAATAGGACATACTCCCATACAATAGACGTATGCAAGACTGTGCAGTAGATTTTCTCAGTATGAGGCAAATCTTTGAAATGCCGCCCCTTAAATGTTTTTTCTTTAAAATAACCTTCATTTTGATTTAAAAAAACTGCACAAAATGTACGAATACTATTTTTATTTTGACAATATGAGAACATAAGTTTTGTATTTGTTATCGCTCTATTTCCACCCTTTTTGCCTAACATATTATCCCACACGCACAACCTGTTTGCTTTTACTGTTCACCTGACACTTGGGGTTTAAATTATAATTTACACTTGTTTTTACATATATTCCATTCTCTGTTAGGTTCTCTGCTAACGCTCACTTTCTCTGTGCAGCTGAAGAGGGGCAGTCCAGTCCGAAAGCGCTCCTGCATCTTTAATTTTATTTTCAGGTCCTGTTAGCTAGTTCAGATCTTGTTTTATTTTGATTTACTGATTTAAACACAGCACAGCCACTTGCCACTTCTCGAGACAAACTAACATTAAAATCAAATATTGTCAATAATTGTAAGCTCAAAGCAGAACTATCAACATAGATCAATATAAAAAAGCGTTGCGTAAAGTTTTTTAATTATTGAATGGTTCAAATTGTATTTTGATTTCGCTGTTTATGCCACCCCTTACGGTGTCGCCTGAGGCGACCGCCTCTCTGCCTCATAGCACCGCACGGCCCTGAGACATAGGACCATATTATGATAAAGAAAAGAACTGGCAGCCCTGAAAATTTTTTTATGTCAATGATTCAAAAACTGCTAACAAATTTTGGTATATAAAAAAGACCAAATTCATAAAAAAAATATGTAGCTATTTTTAATTTCTGAATACTATACAGTACTGTATCTAAATTTTTAATAGCATTAATTACTGTCAGTGGTCGCATACAATTTAGGTGGAATGTTTAATATCTGAAGATGGACGTGGCATAAAATTTAAGAATATAAATTACAGTTATCGGATATTAGATATAAAGCCGATTTTGCACCAAAGGCAAAGAATTATATTTTGAGAAAACTGCAGTAGAATTCGTAAGATTTGGAATCAGTTATTGCTGCGATTAGTTTCATCAACATCAGCATGTTTAATATCAAAGTAAAATTTTTTTTATATTTTTGGAAGTACAATAGTCTAATCGATTAAAAGTTTCGAAAGCTTTGACACAGTTTCTCCTTCACTGTCGTTCCTTATCAGTTGTGGTCTTTCGATAATTTATTAGCATATTATAATTATTATTTTTATAAATTCATTAAAAAATCATATTGGCTTGCGAATGATTTTATTTCGAAGGATTTTCTACTAAAAATTAGACTAATATCGGGCATGGAAAATATTAATATTTCTAATTTTTTTCCCTATACGGCTGTATGTTATTTTCTATCTTGCGGGTACTAAATGGCGTTAGCATTCTAGTTCTTATCATAGGCATACATCCTTCGTAGGTCCAATCGTCAGGTGAACGTTGGTCTTCAACGAGCTGGGCACATTATTAACTTTGGGGAGTAAAGTTTGCTAGAATTTTTCCCACCTAAGTTATTAATATTATACCCATCTGTTATGCATTGACGTAGAACTATGAGAAATGAATTATCTGTAGTATAAACGGATGGAAACATAAATAGAAATGTAATTCCTTCTATTATATAAGCTTAACTATTGAACTATTTATATTTTCCGAAAACAAAATTTAAATTATACTATAATAATATCGCAATTCATTACGAAAATTTGTTAATAAAATTATTTTTAATTCAAATTTAAATACAATACACTAATACATGCTTATAATATAATATACTTTATAAAAATAAAAACATTACAGTACAGTAGAATCCAGAATAAATGCTAAAAAAATTGAAATATTTCCTTGCTTAAGCAAAATTTTATAAAAAGAAAATAGCATTAACATATCATAATTTTAGTTATTACCAAACAAATTGCATATGTCAAAGCATGAATACAAGTTTATATTCATAAATTAAAAGGTTTATTTTTATATTGAAAGGTATCACCAAGAGAATAAAGTTGATTCAGATGAAAATTGTTACTTATTACTCAGGCCAGTTTGAATGCCATCATTCAAATCTACCTAAAATATTGCCATAGCTATACAATAAATATCGTTTGATTTACAATACTGTATCGAAGAAACTAATATGAAAGAAAAAATTGTTACCACTGAATATTCAGCAATTATAAAAACAAAGACAGGTAAGAAAATATCATCATTTTTCACTACTTTAATTTTAATTTTTACATTTGAAGCAAAGGTTATTTTTTTAGTTGTTTTTCAAAAATTAAGAAAACAACGAATGCAGATTAATGTAGATTCACGATGAAACTAGTATCATTAAATAGTCAGGCATTATAGATAAAAACTTCGATAATTGAGCAGGGATCAAGTTGATATAAAAGTGTATTGCTTCTTAACTATGAATATAAATGAAACTTATAGAATGAATATCTTACACCATTGTCATTACTTTCAAATATTTTTCATTAGCAATTCAGGTGCTTAATAAATGTCAAAGAATTCCATATTGGTAACGCCTACTAATGCCTACCTGATGATATGCAATATCATTTGATTCAGAATAAATCAGCAGATAGAACAATAAACATTCAGATTATTATCAGTTCGCGAACTTGGTCAAAGCCCATTGTGGAGACCTAGTTAATTCATTTACAGTTAGTGAAACAAGTACAGATTCTGTAAAAATGTAATAAAATGTCAAAATATAGTAAAAAATTAAGACTTTTAATATTGTTTTGAATAGAAGCAAATGCTTCATTATCAATGATGAGGGAAAAAAAACGCAATTGGCAAAGTACATTAATAAATTATATAGTAACATATAAATCTTTATAACGAAAAAATTACAACAAAACAGAAGTTTAAAAATAATATAGTAAAATAATTACTGCATAATTTTAATGCTTTTATTCATATATATATAGGTATATAAATTTAATTTGACTTATTAAAGGAAAATAGAAAAATTCTAGCTGCCGTAATTTCAATTCGACAGTAAGAACTAATTATAGAGTTAACAATGGTATTCACTTCTCTGTAACATATTGTATAAGAAAATTTTTATATTTTTTGTCTTTATAAATTCCAACTTAATTAAATAAGATATGTTTCTGTAAAATAATAGGTTACAAGGTATTAATTATTCTGAAAAACAGTTTTTATATTTTTGAATTTGTAGAGTTTCTAATCAAATAGGCAAATAACATGGATAAATTTCTGCTCATGTCTGCTAAATTTTTTGGAAAAAATGAATGAAATTCGTTTGCATAATTAAATTTTCTCAATTTTGCTTTAACTTTAAAATATGCAAACATTTTAATGTATACTCTATGGATATCCTTTTAATATAAAAATTGTTAGAAATTATAAACAGCAAATATTAGACAGCTCATGACAATTATTCAAAGATATAGAGGAATACTGTTGACATCCAACATTGATGTTTCAATTTGCTGAAGTTAGTTATTTACTTTAATATTTATAGAAGAGAGAAGGAATGTTTACCAATGGTAAAAACATATGTAATGTTTGTTAACCAGAGATATAGAATCAATCTTACAGAAAGAAGAAATAAAAGTTATTAAATGAAAGAGAAAACATTTCTATGATTAAATCCACCAATTTGTATCTATAATTATCTATCCTAATTTTAATATCTAAAATGAAAAGACAAGTAACTGTAATCGTGTAATGCAAACTGAAAGTTTTCATTACACGATTCCTATTCGAATTCAGTTTTCTCTTTCATTTTAAGCATTGTATCATATCAATGCTGCTTATAAGTATCAACAATTCATTAAATATGCATTCTTAAATTAAGAAAACTGTAAATGAATAATAGGCAATTTATAAGAATGAGTAAATATTTATGCTTTATGAAATATTCTTTTATAGATTCTTTTTAAATCTTCAGTTATTAGAAATGAAAAATACTTCTAAGCTAAGTGCTAAAATGAAGTGCTTTAAGTCCCGACCTTCAGTCGGATGAACAAGAACAAATCATTATTATTACAAGTTAGTATTTTAAAATAAGCAGTCCTGCCACCGTATGTCTCTTCCTTGTGGCGGGGCTAGCCGGGCATGGAAAATATTAATATTTCTAATTTTTTTCCCTATACGGCTGTATGTTATTTTATATCTTGCGGGTACTAAATGGCGGAGCATTCTAGTTCTTATCACAAGTTTTTTAATTATTGAATGGTTCAAATTGTATTTTGATTTCGCTGTTTATGCCACCCCTTACGGTGTCGCCTGAGGCGACCGCCTCTCTGCCTCATAGCACCGCACGGCCCTGAGACATAGGACCATATTATGATAAAGAAAAGAACTGGCAGCCCTGAAAATTTTTTTATGTCAATGATTCAAAAACTGCTAACAAATTTTGGTATATAAAAAAGACCAAATTCATAAAAAAAATATGTAGCTATTTTTAATTTCTGAATACTATACAGTACTGTATCTAAATTTTTAATAGCATTAATTACTGTCAGTGGTCGCATACAATTTAGGTGGAATGTTTAATATCTGAAGATGGACGTGGCATAAAATTTAAGAATATAAATTACAGTTATCGGATATTAGATATAAAGCCGATTTTGCACCAAAGGCAAAGAATTATATTTTGAGAAAACTGCAGTAGAATTCGTAAGATTTGGAATCAGTTATTGCTGCGATTAGTTTCATCAACATCAGCATGTTTAATATCAAAGTAAAATTTTTTTTATATTTTTGGAAGTACAATAGTCTAATCGATTAAAAGTTTCGAAAGCTTTGACACAGTTTCTCCTTCACTGTCGTTCCTTATCAGTTGTGGTCTTTCGATAATTTATTAGCATATTATAATTATTATTTTTATAAATTCATTAAAAAATCATATTGGCTTGCGAATGATTTTATTTCGAAGGATTTTCTACTAAAAATTAGACTAATATCGGGCATGGAAAATATTAATATTTCTAATTTTTTTCCCTATACGGCTGTATGTTATTTTCTATCTTGCGGGTACTAAATGGCGTTAGCATTCTAGTTCTTATCATAGGCATACATCCTTCGTAGGTCCAATCGTCAGGTGAACGTTGGTCTTCAACGAGCTGGGCACATTATTAACTTTGGGGAGTAAAGTTTGCTAGAATTTTTCCCACCTAAGTTATTAATATTAATGTCTGTTATGCATTGACGTAGAACTATGAGAAATGAATTATCTGTACTCGGGCATGGAAAATATTAATATTTCTAATTTTTTTCCCTATACGGCTGTATGTTATTTTCTATCTTGCGGGTACTAAATGGCGTTAGCATTCTAGTTCTTATCATAGGCATACATCCTTCGTAGGTCCAATCGTCAGGTGAACGTTGGTCTTCAACGAGCTGGGCACATTATTAACTTTGGGGAGTAAAGTTTGCTAGAATTTTTCCCACCTAAGTTATTAATATTATACCCATCTGTTATGCATTGACGTAGAACTATGAGAAATGAATTATCTGTAGTATAAACGGATGGAAACATAAATAGAAATGTAATTCCTTCTATTATATAAGCTTAACTATTGAACTATTTATATTTTCCGAAAACAAAATTTAAATTATACTATAATAATATCGCAATTCATTACGAAAATTTGTTAATAAAATTATTTTTAATTCAAATTTAAATACAATACACTAATACATGCTTATAATATAATATACTTTATAAAAATAAAAACATTACAGTACAGTAGAATCCAGAATAAATGCTAAAAAAATTGAAATATTTCCTTGCTTAAGCAAAATTTTATAAAAAGAAAATAGCATTAACATATCATAATTTTAGTTATTACCAAACAAATTGCATATGTCAAAGCATGAATACAAGTTTATATTCATAAATTAAAAGGTTTATTTTTATATTGAAAGGTATCACCAAGAGAATAAAGTTGATTCAGATGAAAATTGTTACTTATTACTCAGGCCAGTTTGAATGCCATCATTCAAATCTACCTAAAATATTGCCATAGCTATACAATAAATATCGTTTGATTTACAATACTGTATCGAAGAAACTAATATGAAAGAAAAAATTGTTACCACTGAATATTCAGCAATTATAAAAACAAAGACAGGTAAGAAAATATCATCATTTTTCACTACTTTAATTTTAATTTTTACATTTGAAGCAAAGGTTATTTTTTTAGTTGTTTTTCAAAAATTAAGAAAACAACGAATGCAGATTAATGTAGATTCACGATGAAACTAGTATCATTAAATAGTCAGGCATTATAGATAAAAACTTCGATAATTGAGCAGGGATCAAGTTGATATAAAAGTGTATTGATTCTTAACTATGAATATAAATGAAACTTATAGAATGAATATCTTACACCATTGTCATTACTTTCAAATATTTTTCATTAGCAATTCAGGTGCTTAATAAATGTCAAAGAATTCCATATTGGTAACGCCTACTAATGCCTACCTGATGATATGCAATATCATTTGATTCAGAATAAATCAGCAGATAGAACAATAAACATTCAGATTATTATCAGTTCGCGAACTTGGTCAAAGCCCATTGTGGAGACCTAGTTAATTCATTTACAGTTAGTGAAACAAGTACAGATTCTGTAAAAATGTAATAAAATGTCAAAATATAGTAAAAAATTAAGACTTTTAATATTGTTTTGAATAGAAGCAAATGCTTCATTATCAATGATGAGGGAAAAAAAACGCAATTGGCAAAGTACATTAATAAATTATATAGTAACATATAAATCTTTATAACGAAAAAATTACAACAAAACAGAAGTTTAAAAATAATATAGTAAAATAATTACTGCATAATTTTAATGCTTTTATTCATATATATATAGGTATATAAATTTAATTTGACTTATTAAAGGAAAATAGAAAAATTCTAGCTGCCGTAATTTCAATTCGACAGTAAGAACTAATTATAGAGTTAACAATGGTATTCACTTCTCTGTAACATATTGTATAAGAAAATTTTTATATTTTTTGTCTTTATAAATTCCAACTTAATTAAATAAGATATGTTTCTGTAAAATAATAGGTTACAAGGTATTAATTATTCTGAAAAACAGTTTTTATATTTTTGAATTTGTAGAGTTTCTAATCAAATAGGCAAATAACATGGATAAATTTCTGCTCATGTCTGCTAAATTTTTTGGAAAAAATGAATGAAATTCGTTTGCATAATTAAATTTTCTCAATTTTGCTTTAACTTTAAAATATGCAAACATTTTAATGTATACTCTATGGATATCCTTTTAATATAAAAATTGTTAGAAATTATAAACAGCAAATATTAGACAACTCATGACAATTATTCAAAGATATAGAGGAATACTGTTGACATCCAACATTGATGTTTCAATTTGCTGAAGTTAGTTATTTACTTTAATATTTATAGAAGAGAGAAGGAATGTTTACCAATGGTAAAAACATATGTAATGTTTGTTAACCAGAGATATAGAATCAATCTTACAGAAAGAAGAAATAAAAGTTATTAAATGAAAGAGAAAACATTTCTATGATTAAATCCACCAATTTGTATCTATAATTATCTATCCTAATTTTAATATCTAAAATGAAAAGACAAGTAACTGTAATCGTGTAATGCAAACTGAAAGTTTTCATTACACGATTCCTATTCGAATTCAGTTTTCTCTTTCATTTTAAGCATTGTATCATATCAATGCTGCTTATAAGTATCAACAATTCATTAAATATGCATTCTTAAATATGCATTCTTTTTTGTATTTTCACAAGTGTTCAATAAAACTTTTTGAAAAGTATTTTAAAATAAGAATTATATTTTTCGTTGACCAATATTATTATATAATAACATATTACAAATTGTTAAGACAGTCACTATATTCTTATAGGTATTGTATCAAAACGTAATTATAACAAATCAATACAAGAAATAGAAAAATAATTATCACATTAAACAGGAATGCTATCAAAAATTAAGAATTTCGAGATTTCCAAGTTTCCATATATCTTACCATATTCCATATATCTTACCTTTGTTTAACATTCATTTTTATGATGTTTTTCTAATGACAATTTACATCATATTTTGAACTGAATTTTTAACATATCAAAACAAAATTGAGAAAATATTTACAGTTTAAAAAATAATTTAACTAAAATTTTATTAAAAGTCTTTTTTTTTTGTCCGTGAGAAACTTTTTCCATTATCAGTTCAGATCAAATTCGTTAAAAAACATTTTCATGAGTCTCATATTTGAGTTTTGTTAGTCACAATAAATAAATATATTTTGGAAATGATTTCCAGTAAATTATTTGCAGAAAATCATTTACAAAACATGGAACTACTCTAAAGGTGAAATATTTTCTTCTTTGTAGCAAAATTAGTCAAAAATGATCTTTTTTTTTTTGTCCGTGAGAAACTTTTTCCATTATCAGTTCAGATCAAATTCGTTCAGATCAAAAATAAAACTGGTGAAAATCTTTTTAATGAATTTAGACTAAACTGATAATGGGAACAAGTTTCTCTTAAAATAAAATTAAAAAAGAAGGCATTTCTTAGTAAAAGTTTAAAATTACAAACAACAACATTTTCAAAGCATATATATTGATTTGATTTGATATAAAATGTCAGCTTAAACAGGTATACATCTTTTTAAGCCATTAGGAAATTTCTTTAAAAGGATATTAATTTTAAATGTATGTCAAATATATTTATCTTGGACTAAGTTCGTTAAATTATCTTTGAATAGCATTCCAGTATTATTTTATCATGAAATTTTGTATTATTATTTCAATCGTTTTTTCATTTTCCAGAAATGTTAATTTTGTTATAGACTTCTTTATACAAAATGTTGATATTTTATATAATTAATGAAAACGACAAATAGAATATTTCCGAACAGGAAGCTTAAATCCAGTTATAATGTTAATTTTTATTATTACATATAAATTTTTTACAAAAATATATAATCTAAGATCAATATTCTATTATTTTTCATTATAAAGAATGAGTGTTAATTATGAGTAAAATAGTGTACAAGTTTCTCTTAAAATGATGTATAAATACTGTAATGCATATTTTTTCTCCGATAACAATCGTGAGCTAAAGATCGTTTTATATGGTTTTGTGTTTTATGCAGTTTTGAGACATTGGGATTGGAAACGACTCCGAGAACGTCCTAAAACTGCATAAAAATATCAAGAAATAATCTTATCAAATTTTATCAATACTGTATATGATAAAATATGATAACTTTATTTCTAGATATTCTTGACATTTTTCAGTTTTGGAATGTTTTCAGAAAACAACAATATAGTTCTTGAGATATATATTTATTTATTTTTTAAATCTTGGAGTCTCTGTTGCGCTTCATTTAGAAACCATTCCATTATAGCCAGACTAATAAAATTTGAAGATTTTATTAATAAATAACTATTCTGAGCTATATTTTCTATTACTATTGTGCTTAAGTGATTTTCATTTGACTTTTGTAGTTTAAAATTGCTTGATAATAAATTACAGTATTTTAAAAAAAATAGAAAACCTTTATGCATATTACACCAAAAATAGATTTTTGGTTACATAGTTTGAAAAGTAGTGATGATAAAGTTTTATTGAATATTTTATTGGATTTTATGTATCTAAGATTTTGAACATTACACATTCAAATTTGAACGTCGAAAAAATAAGATGATCAATAAATGTAAGAAAGAAATAAAAATTAAAAAAGAATTGATAAACATTTAAAAAAATTAAAAATAAATACATTTTTGGTGAAAACATTATTAATCAAGCATAAACTCTTATGATAATAACTTTTATAAAATTTAAAAATAATTTCTTTCTTCATATGACATACTAAAATTCACAACATTGTTTAAAGGGATACAGATTATCTTCCCATCTTATATTCTCTCTGAGAACCTCATTATGCATAAATCTACCAATATATATATGGGCAGCAAGTTATAAAAAGTTACAGTTTATGCACATCAGAAACCGTGTCTTTTTTTCTTTTATATGGTAAATTTGGTGGCTAAATTTTGATTGCCGCTTTCCACTCAAATAGATTACTAAGGGAGCCGTTCTGTGCCAAAATTAAATGCAAAAAGTGGAAAAAGCAAAGAACCCTTCTAACTTAATCTACGTGATGACGTGTGAGAGTAACCATGTACAGAGGAGTATTAATAACCTATTTTAAGTTAGGTAGAAACTTAGAACTATTGTTAATAGAAATTAAGTACTATGTTATTAGAAACCTAGCCTGCTGAACCGCTCTTCCGATCTTAACCTATTTTAAGTTAGGTAGAAACTTAGAACTATTGTTAATAGAAATTAAGTACTATGTTATTAGAAACCTAGAGGTAGAAACTTAGAACTATTGTTAGTAGAAATTAAGTACTATGTTATGAGAAACCTAGAACCATGATAGTAATATAACTAGAAAGTATGTTAAGAAAAAACTTATTTTAAGTTAATAAAAGACTTATAACTATGTTAATACCTAAAATTAATAATTTTTTATTTTATTTTATTTTTTTATTTATTAGAAACCGTGTCAATAGGTTTAAAATAAATTGAGATCAGACAACATAATCCCATTGTGTCTTTGAGGACAACTTTGTCACTCTTGTCATTTTAACTGAAAATTTTATTTCTTCACCTATTCTACTTTACGCTACAAAACAAGCCCTTTAAATATTTAAAAAATAAAGCAAAAAAGAAAAGAGTGACTAGACATATATTTGAAAAGACAGTAATAATAGTTATTCTACTTTATATGTAAACAATTAAATATAATAATAATAATAATAATAAAGAATATAAAAATTAATATAATGAAAATCCAAGAAAGAATTATTGGAAATCACTCTTAATAATTTAAATATCATTATTTATATTACATCGGAATATATGGTTAAACACATGAGGATTAATCTTTGATTTATATGAATAGGAAATTATGCACACAGGAATAATGGATAATAAAAGCGACATTTGCTCATTTATATATCATCAAAGTGTCTGATAGATTATTACTGGAACATAATCTTTACTTATCTGAATAGAGAAACGTAATAATTTTACGTTTGAAATCCTATAACTGGAGAAAATACTAAAAATTTAGAACTAAAACATTTTATAGCCTTCATTAAAAAGTTTATTCAATTAATTAATTAAAATATTATGTCGCATGGCATTAATATTTAAAAACAAATTATAATCGCTTATTTATTTTTTAATTAAAATTATTTGAAAAAGAATCAAGAATGAAGTCTCACAAGGAAAGCCAATTTTTGGATTTTAAATTTAAGTCAAATAAGATTTTTAAAATTCAGTTAAAAATCTTTAAATGAGGTGTACTTTATATTCCAAAATAATAATAATAATTTATTGTCTTATTTTTTCTCGGAAAATTCGGAATATAATAAAACTGTATACCTAAATCTCAAAATTTTTCGAATAAAAATTTTAGAAAATATTTTGAAATTTTGAGTCTTGCCTTTATTACAGGTACCATGAATATAAATATGCAAACAGATATTCACATCTATTTTAGAATTTCTTATTATTTACATCGTAATTAAATAGAAAAATATAGATTTACAGCTATCTTTGTTCAGATAAGTTCAGCAATTGATTTCATTTTTTTCCTTCAAAACTTAGAAATTAGATTATTGATATTAAAATTATTTATTTATCGTTAAATCGGGATATATTGATACTATTAGAAATAAACTGTTCATTAATTTGTTATTGTTTTCATTTCTTAACGCATTATTCTTTACAACTAAACGTAATCTTAGGAATTACTCAATACATAAATAAAATTAAAGATAATAAAACAAAAAATCTTAAGTTCTTAATATATACTGTATTTATAATATACATTGATAAGAAAAAGATGCTATAGTGGATAAAATTATAAATTTTAATTTCAATTTTTTAATATAATTTGGATATGATGATAAATAACAGACCTTAAAAATATAAAATATAGTGAGAAATTTAATTATAAAAAAAAAGAAAATTTCAGTATTTTATATTCGAAATAAGACAAAAGTCATAAAAGGATAAAATATCTATTTTTATTACAAAATTATGAACATGGAAAATGAGATTTTTGCTATTTATTGTCTTTTTTTAAATTTGAAGTGGTTGAGTAGAACATTTAAATCAATTCTACCGGTGACGTAGTTTAGAAAGGGAAAAAAGAATTATATCAATGTATATTAAATCACCCACATTTTATTGATTTTTCATCAAGTGACTCAATTACACGATTTTTCTTTGTGTCCTTTCCTGTTATCGATACAAAAACAACTTTCTTTTCCCTTTCACTCTTTCTCTCTCATCAACAAGTTATTCAAATTTATATTGTCTATACAACAAAAATACGAAAGACTCAAATACAATTTTCTGATATATTAAAAATATTTGATCATTTTATTAACTTTTAAAACATCTATAAATATAAGTTTTTAAAAATAGATATAACTGTATGGCAGGATTTTTTTTTCTTTCGTTTTATGCGACTGCAGTTATAAGAATAATGCAAATACTCATAACTCTTGTAAACAGAAGAAAAATAAAAATTGTTTCTGTAATTTTTAATTTATTCATAAGAATAAATAAATATATATATAATGCGAAAAGTTATTCAAATTTATGATTCGCATCATATTACTATATATATATATAGTTTTGATAATATGATGAGAATCGCGCTATTATGGACGTATATTCATTTAACTTCATGACATAGTTTAAAATATCTAAACTCCTACTAGATTTCAATAAAAACAAACAAAATAAATTATGTTAAAATACGAAAACATCAAATATTTTGAGATTATTAATAATATTTAACTAAAATTTTTACTCTACTAATATAGTTTGAATAATTCTTTTTTGTCAATTTTTATGGCAACTTCGTAATGATAATCAATTTTACGATTTACGATTATTTTTTTAAGCTATTGATACAGAAGATTACACCGTAAATATTTTACAATACGACAAACACAATGTTATACAAATAAAAACGGATACACGTTAATAACATGATTGTGTATAACGTAAATTGTAAATTAACTCATTAACATTTTCATTGTGTTTTAGGTGTTTATTTGGAACACACAAATGTTTATAAACAATTTTCATTTCATTTAGTACTGTATTTTCAATTGCACATATTAAATTTATGACGATTTGCATATAGGGAAAACAGAATTAGTCGTGTTAATTTTTTGTTTATTATTATACGTGGTATTTCATGAGCGATATTCTTATATGGTAAACAATACAAATGCAAATTAGTAACATTAACACGGTCGCAATAATCTCGTTTGCGCCGACACTGGTTAATTAATTAATTAAATAACATTAAAATTCTGACAATATACAAACATCATAACGCTGTTTATAACAAACGACTTGAAAAGTGTTACCAGGAAGAAAACATACTCAAAACTTTCTTGTGATAAAGGCTAGTTTGTAACAAAATTTAGGTTATGGGCCATCATTTTTATTACCTTTAAGCGTTTTGTGAGTTAATTAATAATAGTAATAAAGAGCGAGAGACGAGATTTATTTAAATATTTTAATTAATTATTGTAAAGGATACTTGCGAGTTATCTAATTAATCGCTAGTAAGTGAATTACTTTTTTGAATTTTGTAAAACAACTTTTTTTTATTTCTTTCATTGTATTACTTAATAAAAGTATAATAACGATTAAAAATTAGTCATTAATTCTAATACTTTAGAACTTAAATTTTAATTTATGTAAGAAAAATGTAGAGTAGTTTTAATAAAGAAAAATTAATGAAAAATAAATATTTTCCAACTTGCCTGGACTTGAATAAACGGCAACGAACAAAAGCAACGTCAGACGACTTAGATACCCCATCTGTCAGCTGAAAGTATAGGACACGTGTAAATGTGGCACTGTCTGCTTGAACTGCAGGTAGTTTTATAAGTGATGTACGCGCCTGCCTACCAGTTGAGTAGTGTGGGAGTAGTGCGGATTAACACTGACGAAAATTGGACACTCTTTTTCTCACCGGGATGTAGTAGTCTTCGGGTTTGTTTTCTAGTGTTTTATGATCAAAACTGTTCCACTTTTTAACTCGGTTTATGTTGGCCAATGTCCAATGCGTTTTATAACATCTTGATATAACGACAGCGCATTTCCGTGTAAACACTAACAAAAAAAAAGGCAAGAAATCTAATAAATCGATTTAATAATACTCGAAATATTTGACATTTTGCAAGATTTAAAGAGAAAATCCTTTTAATTGCAAATCTCGAAAACTTTAACCCCGTAAACAGGATAATTCCTCAAATATCTCTACACTTAATAAATTTACTTTATAATCCTTAAATTACTTCGATGATTGGTTTATTATAAACGAGTAAAATTGACTTAACGTCTCATTCTATATTAATCTGGTTTAGGTGTTTGTTTAATGAATTTATAGATATATCATTTGCTTTTATCTAATTTCTAACGGCGAAAACGTAAAAGAAAAAATAAATAAATTTTCTTTTTGATTAAAACGAATACGGTAATTTATGATTTGGAAGTGTTTGAAGCTTCGAGCATGATCGAACTTCCTTTTTTTTTTCCTTGCCTTTAAGCTAATACGGAAAGAATACTTTCAATATCAATATTAATGCTTGATCAGGAATAATCGTATACAGTCACCAAACAAAGTTAAATATTGATAAAAAAAAAGGCTTTAAGCGTAGACGTTTATCCAATCACACAGTATGATAAAAAACCTTTAGGAATATACCTGCCAGCTGAGTAGGAGAATGATGTTTTATGTATAATACATACAACGTTAGAGTAACTATTTTTTCATCTCTGCAGTAAAAATTAACTTTTGAGAAGATTCGTTTTTAAAAGTAACGAAATTTGTACGATCGATTTTGTTCCGAATCCTATTAATTTGATATTGGAAAAGTTTATCATATAATATTCTAACGCAGGAAATTTTTATATTTAAACTATCACGTTAGTTATAAAAAATATTGATAATTTTTTTTTTATTTAGTAAGTTTTTTTTTGGAATAGCACACGAACTTAAAAAAAAAAGTTTTTCTACCGATTGCCAGACCTTTACTTTTAACCTTCAGTTGTTAGATTGTGGCCCCATCTGTTAACCAGCATCTCAAATTAAATTTTATACATTATAATGATTTATTATAACAAATATTTATTTTATATAATTAACAATGTAATTAATTCAAATAATTTAATTGAATTCTTACCAATGAAATGTTTTATTATCAATAATTGATTTTTGTCATTATTAAGCATAAATAATATGACGTGCAAAAAAAGATTTTCTTTATATTGTTTCATTCTTTTAAAAGGTAGCAATAAGTTTATTAACGTTTAAAATTTTTGAAATATTGTAAATTTTATATTATTAATTAGTGTTAGATTTCTAAACATGCATGTAAATGGAAAACTTGATTATCAGAATTAATATATATAGTAAAAAAATGTCGCACAATACAAATAAACATCATACGTATTTAAATGTCATAAATCTGGATATCACTTTATCTGGACAGCATTTAAATCTTAGGTTAAGACTGAAATTTAGGAGAATTGTAAGGATCCTGTTTCATGTTTTTTGCAATTTTATTATATGATAGCATATGAAATTATTATATTTAAAAATACACTACACAATAATGTACTTTGTTTTAAGTATAAACACTACCTGTTTATACTTAAAAATTTTTATAATAGTTAAAATATTAAAACGGTTTACAGAAAAATTGTATTGTTAATAATCAAATATTCAAAAATCTGGAATGTAGCAAAACTAAATGATCAATCTGCCGTATTAATTCACAGTAACAAATTTTATTGCACTATCGAAATGAGAAATTAAAAATTCTTGTTAATTGAATATTTTTCTACTCTGACTTATATAAAATAACTATGATATATAGTACAGTATATAACAATTGAATGATGCAACTTTTTAGAATTATGTAGAAAAGATTCTGTCATAACTTGTATTATTTTGATTCGATTGTATTGAGATTTTCAGAGGGGATCTTAGAAACAATTGCATTACGAGTTTCATTGAAATAGCTAGAACGATACGATCTTTAGAGGTAGAGGAGGATGAGGAAGAAAAGGTATTTTCTCTGATTTCTGATATTTTAAAACTAATGTTTTTATTTAAAGTTTCAAATTTTACAGTTTATGCTATAAGTTATTGATATTTATATAATACGAAAATTAAAACGAACTGAATTTCTGTTAAAATAATTCTTGTAAAAGAAAGCTAATGATTATTTTGTTATATAGCAACGGTCTCCAAACTTTTTAATATCTCATCCTCTTGTCAGTAGAGGGAAATAGCGCATTCCATACAACAACAATGTAACGAGCAAAAAATCTATGAAAATTTCTTATTCATATCTAGGGAATGTGCGCATTATGCTTTATAGGCCATTGCTACATTTTTAGACTTAATACCTTACAGGTAGCCTTTGCCGTGATTCTTGATTATGAGATGCTAATAAATTTTTAATTTTCAATATTCTCTAAGAGACAAAAAGAAGCAAATCATTTGATTTGTTAAATGAGAAACTAATGAGTTAAAAATATTGCAATCATGACGACGTAGCAGAATCCTATTTAATGTTAAAAAGATAACTAAAATTGGAAACGCAATTAAATGGGCTCACGCCTTCCAACATTATTTTCTTTGTACTCAGTTTCTCTAATTATATAAGCTGCTAAATATAGTTCATCAGAATTAAATAACTCTTTAAGAAATTTTTATAAATTTAAGAAATTAAGCTAAACAACTAACTTTTTGATTACTTTATATTATTTATAACTTTTACTAAATTTAATTAATTAAAAGTCATGTTCCAAAACAATTTTTTTGGACATAGCTGGTTGAAAAATTTGCATTTAGATCAGTCTTACCGATCTCTTGTTCCCCGAAGTGTCTTAAAAAACGAATCTATACTTTTGTTTTGACTAATATCTCATTATTTTGATGCTTTTCGTTATATTATACAGTACGGTACATGCAATCAGTATATATATATAGACTAAATAATTGATAAAATTTTTTATACTACACTGGTTAAGTTTATACATAAACATAAGTTAATTTATCCGAATAAATGAATCCATGCATATTAATCATATAAATAAAAGTAAAATAAACATATAAATCATATCATCATGTTGGTAGTTCCTGATTTAGAGTTAATTCATTACTGGACTATGCTCATGAAGTAAAAACTTTTTAAAAATTCATTTCTATACATTTTAAATGCTGTTACTTATTCCATATCTTTGGAATCTTTGAAGCAATCCATACATTCTGTCTACATATATTCCATATGAAGTTTCGATATTTCCTCTCACCAGAGATCTCGATTCAAAGTGCTAAAGTGTATTCTTGGCATTTATTCTATGAAAATACCATATATGCAAAAATTTTGACTCGGAATGTAACCCTGAAACAAAAGTGATATCTTTCCTGTGGAACTTTTGAAATGAAAACTTTTATTCACATGACTTAATATGGCTAAATCAGAACAACAATATAGGCAAAGTATTCTTTACAATATCCATTACATATTACAATTTATCAATTTTCTCTAGTCTGATCCCATGACGATCAATAATACTTTAAAAGATGACTGCGATATTTTGAGACGAAAATTCTGGATTTTTTTCCATTGCAAAGATAGTAAAAATAATTTATGAAAGTAGCCATGCTTTATTTTATGGCGGGTTTATTGGAAGAAGTCAGGGCCGAACTATAATTAAACGAACTTGGACAATCGCCTAAGGGCGCCGTAGTTTGGTGGCACTTGGTTGATACCAATTTTGTTTATAAAATCAAAAAATAAATTATAATCTGGAAAAAATAAAAAAGTCTTGCTTAATTTAAAAAAAATAAGTTTTACTAGAAAATTGAAAATCTACGGCCTTATGTACTGTATTATGTATTATAAATATATGACGCATTGTCTTCTGCTATGAAATATTGCAAGTTTGTAGGTGATTTTTTTAAATTATCTAAACATTAAAATACAGCATTTTGATTTTTATTTTGTAAGATTCTATTCTATTATATTAATAGTATTATATTAATTCTATGTGCATAATATGCATGCTACTTTTCTGAAAAAAATTTTTTAGAATAGAATCTTACATTATATGCTTCCAAACATTGATGTTTTTGAAAATATTAAAAATTTTTGAAGGCTTTTTTTTTAAATTTTTCTGATAATTATTAATTTAGATACTATAAAGTAGGGGTGGGCAAAAGGCGGCCCCCGGGAATTCTATGTGCATAATATGCATGCTACTTTTCTGAAAAAAATTTTTTAGAATAGAATTTTACATTATCTGCTTCCAAACATTGATGTTCTTGAAAATATTAAAAATTTTTGAAGGCAAATATTTTCAATATGTACGTTTGTTTAAAAAACTAAATTCTTCCCTTATCGACAATTTAAAGGAAGTTTTTCCTTTTTTGCCCCTGCAGAGACTTTCTATGATCAGGTGTGTATGCTCAGTTTTCCGATTAGTTAGTCTTATGAGGAACGCTAAACAAACTCTGAGGACGAACTAAAATAGCATGCATATCCCTTCTTGCAATTTATACCAGATTCGTATATCGTTGGATAATCTGCATTCAAACATTGCCACTTCTACTAAAATACAAGTTGCTAATAAAAAAGTATAAGTTATAATTTAATATATATTTTTCATATAACATTAATTCTGAACAATTGTATTTAAATTAGTTGACTCTGATATATGACAAAAGTTTATTTGTCATCATATGTTACTAGGCATAATTTCCATATGGGTGTGGCAATTAACGGACTCTAATTTATCTCTCTCACTGGCTTTCTTCGATTTAAATTAGTAAAATACTCTCGGATGTTGTGTAATAATTAATATTGGTCCTATCGATCGCGTCACTTTAAATTCCTAAAATCGTTTTAATGGCGGCCGGATCGCCAAGTGAAATTAATATTGGTCCTATCGATCGCGTCACTTTAAATTCCTAAAATCGTTTTAATGGCGGCAGGATCGCCAAGTGATAACGCTGTCGGCGTGCCACACAGGAGAATCCGGGTTCGCGTCCCGGATTTTTTCGGGGTACTGGGCCCGTCCCGGTGATCCCCGTCCTTCACTATCCGGTCTCCATCCACGGGTGTGGGTGCAGCTCATGGTTGAAACTGGCCCTGCCCCCTTAGTAATTTCCCCTATTGGAAAGGGGGCGTAAATTATGAAAAAAATATCGTTTTAATTTACATGTAGTGGTAAATTCCAAATTTGAATTTTCCAATCACGGTATTCAATACCGTAGGAAAACATGGTTCGAAACACAATTAATATTTTCAATATGTACGTTTGTTTAAAAAACTAAATTCTTCCCTTATCGACAATTTAAAGGAAGTTTTTCCTTTTTTGCCCCTGCAGAGACTTTCTATGATCAGGTGTGTATGCTCAGTTTTCCGATTAGTTAGTCTTATGAGGAACGCTAAACAAACTCTGAGGACGAACTAAAATAGCATGCATATCCCTTCTTGCAATTTATACCAGATTCGTATATCGTTGGATAATCTGCATTCAAACATTGCCACTTCTACTAAAATACAAGTTGCTAATAAAAAAGTATAAGTTATAATTTAATATATATTTTTCATATAACATTAATTCTGAACAATTGTATTTAAATTAGTCGACTCTGATATATGACAAAAGAGAGCGTTCCATCTTATATTATGATTTATTTGTTTTTTATGCCAAAATCGATTTCTGGTTTTATTAAATTTTTCTATTAGGAAAAACATCGAAAGAAAATTTGAGATCGTTTTCCCTTCCGAAATCTTAGAGGCTCCAAAAACTAGCGCCGGCTCTGGAGGAATTGATGAACGAGTTTGGATGGCCAACCATTGAAAAACAAACTATTAAAAAATAAGCTACTTACTCCGATTCGCCCTACTTAACAAAATTATTGCATTTCGTATAGAAATATTGAAAATAATAATAAAAAAATTTAATTCAATTACTCTGTTTTCTTATGGACAGTCCCTTAGCACTTATGCGAAAATAAAATCCATTCTCATTATGAAGCTAGCTATTATTGTAATTAATTACTACTACTAATAATAATTACAATAATAACTAGAAAAATACTAATTATTGTAACAATATAGCTATGAAGCTATATTGTTACAATAATTAAGTGATAATCGGCTAAATCATCTGATTTCAGATCCCCTTACATTCCCAGATCCTATGCGGCCGTACGTATATGTCATCAATTATCGACTATACTTGATTCGAATTACTGTACCATCATAATTTAACTGATGTTAATCAGTACGGATTCAGTATTTGACATCCCATCTAAAATATTGTTCCCAGAATTATATATAGGTTGTCTATAATTTTTTGTCGGTGGTCTGTTTTAATTTATAGTTTTCTTCTGGTCTATTTCTCGACCAATTTGGCAGAATTGGCTCGATGCCAAAAATCAGAGTGTTCGGTTTCAAGAAAAACACCCGGTATAGGTTGTCTATAATTTTTTGTCGGTGGTCTGTTTTATTTATAGTTTTCTTCTGGTCTATTTCTCGACCAATTTGGTTTTCAAACAACAACAGCTTAAAATCTTTTATTTTCCAATGAGTAAATGCATTTCCAATTGAAGATCTAAATTGCCTTCATTCCTCACCAGTACATTTGATTTTAAAATTTTCAAAATTCTTTTCTATATTGATTTACATAATATTCAGTACAGTCGTACCTCGGTATACGTCCTCTTTGGAATAAGTTCAACTTGGTATAATCCTCTGGATGCGAAAAATTCTGCTTGTATATGACTTTTGTTTGGAATACGACCGATTGGCGTGCTAGAACTTGTATGAATCTGTTGTGTGTTCTCTTAAAAATCACATTCCTTATATAAAATTTACAGAGATGTACCCCCAACAAAGTTAAAACAAGCTGTAATAGCATTGTTGGAATGATCAGACAATGTAGTATTTCCGAAACATCCTGAGGAGAAGGCAGAAACAAAGTTCTTTGGACAGACTTTTAGAAAAAAGTCAAACCTGGTGAGCCTCAACAAAGTCCAAGTACGGAAAAGAGACAGAACATATGCGAAAATAAAATCCATTCTCATTATGAAGCTAGCTATTATTGTAATTAATTACTACTAATAATAATAATTACAATTACTAAATACTAATTACTACAAAAATAATAACTAGAAAGATACTAATTATTGTAATAATATAGCTATGAAGCTATATTGTTACAATAATTAAGTGATAATCGGATAAATCATCTGATTTCAGATCCCCTTACATTTCCAGATCCTATGCGGCCGTACGTACAGTATGTGTCATCAATTATCGACTATACTTGATTTTGGTATACGTCTTGTTTGGTATAAGTCCAAGGATCTGGAACGAATTAAGGACGTATATCGAGGTACTATTACGTCTTGTTTGGTATAAGTCCAAGGATCTGGAACGAATTAAGGACGTATACCGAGGTACTACTGTATTTCTTTTTTCTTTGTTCAGCTGTCATTATATTGTAATTTTGTTTCACAAATGAACATTACGTTCTCATTCTTTTAAATTCTTGATTCTGTTTACATTCTGTTAATTAAATTCTTAATTCTTAAATATTATTCTAATATACATTTTTAAAATTCCATTAAATAATTATTAAATTTTATCAAAAAATAAAAATAAAATTTAAAGATTATATAATGGAATTTTTAAAACGTGTATTAATCTAAATTTTTAAATATTATTCTAACAGAACAATATTTAACAGAAAACAGAAATGCTGAATATAGATTTTATGCGACTCTCGCGCGTTTACGGTAAACGTTAAAATCATGTGAAAGACCATCTGCGCGTGCGCAGTTTTACCGTAAGATGAATAACGTTAATGGATAACGTTATTTCTCGAGATATAACGGTTACGGTAAACGTTAAAATCATGTGAAAGACCATCTGCGCGTGCGCAGTTTTACCGTACGATGAATAACGTTAACGGCTACGTTATTTCTCGAGATATAGCGGGAAGTTTATTTGGTTAACGTTATGGCAGCAGAACGTCTCAGATTTTCTGTGAGAGATGATCTCATTATTCTAAACGAAATTATTGCTATAAATCCCTATGAAGATCCGAAACTGTGGAAGGAAATCCAACAGAAAATTGTTGCAGCGTCGGGAAAAAACTTTTCTCTTCGAGCCGTGAAGGAACATGTCGACCATCTGTTAAAATTATGGCAGAAAGAAGACAAAACAAATTTAAAAAAGTAAGTTAACATTTTACATATAAAATACGACGATATAATTTTACATTAGCGCCATATGAACGAAAATAATACTGATCGAAAGATGACGACGAATAAAGAAAACATTCTAAAAGGACTGCATTTCTATCTGATGCAGGAGTCGAGAAAATGAACGACTAAATTATAGTATTTCTCCATACGTAGTACTTAAACCGGTGAGCGCCGCCATTTTGGAAGCGGAAGTGCTAATCGGTAATTCCGTTGTGTTAAAGATTTATTCAAAAAAAAAAAAAGTAACTATATATTAGAGAATTAAAGATACACCACTCATCGACTGATGATTGAAATACGAATCGACAATTCTGTTATATTAAAAATTCGGTAAGATTAGATAAACCTAGCCCGCCTTGTCGCGTCCAGTCGCTCCTGGCCTGCTCGCCGAGAGCGCGTGCCGCCATCTGGCGGAGGCAAAATGTTTACTCCTCCCTATTTTTGTTCCTCTTTCTAAGGGGTTTTCTCGGGTTTACAAAAAGTAACTATATATTAGAGAATTAAAGATACACCACTCATCGACTGATGATTGAAATTCGAATCGACAATTCTGTTATATTAAAAATTCAGTAAGATTCGATAAAACTAGCCCGCCTTGTCGCGTCCAGTCGCTCCTGGCCTGCTTGCCGAGAGCGCGCGCCGCCATCTGGCGGGAGGCAAAATGTTTACTCCTTTCTCCCTATTTTTGTTCCCCTTTCTAGGGGGTTTTCTCGCGTTTTCGTTCTATCTCCTACGCTCCTCTATTGCCTTCCTCCTTTTCCTCAGCCTAGCAAACAATTTTTGTCATCTGATAAATTCTGTTGTCTTCCGTGGGACTTGAAGCCAGGTCCTCTCCGTCCGTAGGCCGGACTACGCTATGCGTTCATTCTACCAGAAACTCTTCGGAAGTCGTATTTGGCTCGTTTGCGCGCCTGCTTCCACGGCGCATGCGCATTCCTTAGCTACGTCCGCGAGAGCCTACTGCGCATGACGGCCGACTTCGTCTCGTTTTGCAAATTTGTTTTTTACGGGGCCTACGGCCTCGTCGAAAGTTAGGAAGGGGGCCGATGGAAGGTTCTCTCTGGGCGGACCTCCGTGGGAGCGCGCTGCTCAGCTGCCTCTATTGCCTTCCTCCTTTTCCTCAGCCTAGCAAGCAATTTTTGTCATCTGATAAATTCCGTTGTGTCTTCCGTTGGACTCGAAGCCAGGTCCTCTCCGGCCGTAAGCCACTTCCATACGGACTACGCTATGCGTTCATTCTACCAGAAACTATTCGGAAGTCGTATTTGGCTCGTTTGCGCGCCTGCTTCCACGGCGCATGCGCATTCCTTGGCTACGTTCGCGAGAGCCTACTGCGCATGACGGCCGACTTAGGTCTCGTTTTGCAATTTTTTTTTACGGGGCCTACGGCCTCGTCGAAAGTTAGGAAGGGGGGCCGATCGAAGGTTCTCGCTGGGCGGACCTCTATGGGAGCCCGCTGCTACCGGCTATACGGATCCGTTTTGCTGGACGAAATCGTACAGTGGAAACCGCGCCTAATGCGCTATCATTTTGGATATGGTTTTAATAAGGCTTATTTCTTCATTTGTTATCTTGTCCACCACCGGATTTTATTCATTTTTCTGTAGTTCAGCACATTTCAAATATAATTCTTCCAATTTTCTTTTTTTTTATGTGGCAGATAGTCTCCTTATCTCGCATTTATAGAGCTACATTCCAAACATAGCTTTTTAAAAGTTTTTCTCTCGTTTTAAGGAAATATTCTTCGTTGTTAGTATTTGTTTCTTCTTATAAAAAGGTTTTCTTAGCTTTTGCAATTCTACACTTTATATTCCTGTCATACCTTTCATCTACAATGATTTCGCTCCCCAAGTAACAGAATTCTTTTAACTTTATCAAATTTATACTTTCCAATTTTTATTGGGGTCATTTGTGGTACATTTTTTCCACAAACCATTTTCTTGGTTTTTCTCTTTCATCTATCTATTCATCTTATAGGATATTATTAAAGCATTGTCCATTTCATTAATAAGTGCCTCTAATTCTTCATTTTCAGCTACAATTACAATACGAACCGGATCATATTTATTAAAATTCCATGAATTTTTCTTGTTACGGTTTTACTTTTTACTTCTTTCATTGCTGCTTCAATATAAGCATTAAAGAAAAATATAAATAGAGAGAATCCTTGTCTCATTCCTCTCTTTATCTTGCTTCTCTTTTAGAATCTCCTTCAATCATTATTGTAGTTTGATTTTGTATAAACCTAATATTACTCTTCTTTCATTATATGATATGATTATCATTTTAAGTATTTCAAACATTTTTTTTTTTAATTTACCTTATAGAATGCTTTTTCTATATCAACAAAGGCTTTAAAAATCAATTTTTTTTTCCTAATGCGTTTTTCAATAAAAGCATAGCGATAATATAGCTTCTCTATTTTTCGAAACCCAAACTGTTTTTCTAAATACATCTATTCTTCTGTTCAAATTTCAAAAAGTCAGGAACGGACAGATGCGAAAGATTTTCACATTGATTTTTTTCAGTATGGGTGTTTTTTCAATTTTGTAGATCGGTGTAAAGTTCTTTAAGAATACTTTCCCACAGTGCATTAGAAGCTCTGATGGCATATTATTTACACTTGGAACTTTCTTCATTTGAAGATCAGATATAGCCTTATCAAATTCATCTATGAGAATAGAATTTCCTTGGTTGTCTTCTTCTATTTCACTTTCTCTTCCAATATGCTACGCAATTTCATCATAGTTTCAAGATACTTTTTCTATCTTTTGACTTTATCTTCATTCTCTAATAGAAATATGCCTTTGAATCCTTTACATTAGCAATTCTATTTTTAAACTCCTTGAAGTTTTTGCTAACTATTCCATAAACAGCATCCATTTTTCCTAATTTCATTTCTTATCAACTTCTTTACATCTTTCCTCATTTAATTTTTTTTTGTTATTTTTTTACTTTTCTGTTAATTTCGTTTCGGATGTTCTATACCCTTGTTTATTTTTTCATTTATAGAACTCTTGAATTTCTTTCTTTCATTAATTAGACCTAGAATCTCTTCAGTGATCCAAGGCTTACGCCCTTGTGGCATTTAATTTCCCAAAACTCGATTTTCAGCAGAGATGATTTTGTTCTTTATATGCTGTAATTCAGCACATTCTTCTTGTTTTCAAAGATATGTTTGTCTATAATTTCCATCCTTAAGTTTATCCAAGTCTCATCTGATATGTGATGTAGTGTTTAATTTTTTGAATTTCAGATTATTTTTCATCAAGACAGGATTGTGATCATTATCTAGCTTTTTCAATCGATGATTTGGTGTCTGAACCTGTTTGACGAGAATATAGTCTAGTTGAAATCTCCTCCTATACTCAGGTATCTTCCATGGTATAACTGTATACCTTCTTCGAGAGTAATTTTTGAAAAATGTGTTGTGCACTCACTAGTTCTTGCTTGGAGTAAAATTACACTAATCTTTAGCTCTTTTATTTCTCACTCTTACATTATTGTTTTTACCTCTCACCATTTGTTCCTCTGTAACTTCTCAACCACTGTATTCCAATTACTCATTATTAATTAAATTTTCTTCATCAGTGTGAACTTGTATATTTAATAGCTTCGATAATTCCTTTGTAAATTTCTTCCACTTTCTCATTCTTATGATCTATTGTTGGCATATATACTTGTACATAGTGTCTCTTTGTTTTGATTCTATTTTTATCATTAAAATTATTTTACTATTTAGCCTTTGACTATCTTACTTAAGTCTTTATTTAATATTAGTCTTAATTCCAGCAACTCCTTCATTGTCTTCAGTATGTATAATCCAGTATCTCCACTCCAGAAATCCCTATAATTTGACCATTTAACCTCACTAATTCCTAAAGCACTAGTGGTCATCTTTTTTCATCTTCATCCTTAAGTTTTTTCAGTTTTCCAGACTTCAGTAGGAGGTCTAACATTCCATGTTCCAATTGTACAAGATATTCTAGATTTTGTCTCATTTTTGTTACAAGATTTCATAGGTTGACGGCCTAGGACATGACACTTATGCTTGGAGTCCCGTATTTGCCAGGAGTTCTTTTTTTAAAGTCTTCGTTCATATGCTGTCTTGAGATTAAATAATGATGTAGTCATATCGTGGCCTTCCACATCGCAGTACCACAGCCATTTCAATTGCTTCAACTACGCTATGAATATCTGGTCTTAAACCCTTCCGATGTCAATCATCATCGCTTGATGGTTACTGCTGCTCTCTGTCAGATATCTTCATATTATTTCCTGAAAGGAAGACTGCTAGTTCCTCTAGCCTTCCGTTCTGAAGATTTTATTCTCCATTGTTGTTGACGTTGTGATCTTCACCTATAAGCAAACTTAGCTATTGCTCGAAATATAGACGCAAGTACGAGGAATTACTCAAATGCACATACTTGAGATTCTTTATATACTTTGAGCTTTTATGACTCCAAGTATTTTAGCTTTGGACTTATACAAAGCTGTATACAATATTTCCAAATAAATTGTTTTAAATTATATTCAAAATGATATTTTAAATACTATAATTATATGCTAAGCTTAGTAGAAATGTTTTTATGTGTAATAATTAGCTTATATATCATTAAGTTGGTACACTCATTTCTAGAATCATTTTTAAGAATCAATATATTTACCATAATTTATATAAAATTTCATCAATATAGGACGAAGGGAAAATGGTTTAGTTTAATAAGAAAAAATTACTTTTAATGAAAGAGTATTAAGTTTGCAGTTAAACTGAATTTTAAAAATAAAAGTATTCTTCAATATTTTTGTTTCCATAGTTTATAAACTTTTGTATATATTTTAAATAAATTATGTCCTGGAAATTTTTGAACAGATCTTGTATCAACTTAGATATTTATATTTAGCTATTAAATATTTGCTACCAACTAAATGTAAAGTATTTTAAATGACTATATAATGATGACATATTTGTCCCATAATTTTAATAATTAATAAATAAATGACATTTTCAGAAAGTAAGCGATTACTGTAGTTATTTCCGAAAATGGTTATGAGCAGTATGTTTATTTCTGTTATGGAAATATACTAAAATTTATTATTGCTTACTTCATACAATTGCATGTTGTTATATTGCGAAAATTTATTTTATGAAAAATAAGATTTGCAAAGAGAGTAAGTAGGGAAGACTGGAGCTAGAAATAACACTGATTGGTTGTAACAGATGCCAGTACTCATTCCTGGTGTGCTCAAAAACCTTTAAATTTCACACCAATATGATTAGTAAAAGTAACCATCTGACCATTATAACACGATTGATTCAATAAAAACGTTTTAAGTGCGACATAATTAATAAACAGCTTGGTTTATAAATTATAAATCTATTTCAGTTGTTAATGATTGTTTCTGTGTAGCCACCATGTAATAACTTAAAGGATAGTGGTATAACCTATCTTCTCTATTATATATTTAAGTCGAATTGTGATGGTTCCATTCAAACCAAAATGGTAGAAACTGGGGCAGGTTGTAACATAAAATGTAGGAGCAGATTGTAACAGTATAAATCAGTGGTGCCGATTCACAAACGTCAAACATCCAAGCAGTAGCAGTTCAGATGAAGAAACAAGTATTTTTATTTCATGTGTAATGAACACTATAATAGCTATAGTAGTGGGAAACTTTTGATAACTGTATAACTTGACTATAATAGTGAGAGAAAATGAATTAAATGCAGTATATAAGAAAGGAAGTGACGAATGCACAGCTGGTAATTCTTTCTATGCTTGTCATAATTGTGATTCTGATTTTCAGCAAAGAATCAAATTGAAATTTGTTGGACTATATCCTAAAATTTAAGTGCAAAAAACTTGGACACACGATATATTTTCTTGACATTTTATAATGTTGCAACATACCCGAACAGAGTAGTAGATTTGTAACATTTGACATCTGGGCAAAAAATTTTTAAACATATTAATTTTAATCGAATAATATTTGTTTTGAAATGATGATGAGATGACAAAATGATCTTTACAATGACGTATTTATTTTTAAATCGAAATTTTTATGGTGCGAAATAATTATGAAGTGAAAAGTATCACAATCATCCCCAGTTTCCTCTGCAATTATTAATTATAAATCTTAGCTTCCTAATTATCATGAAATATTAATGTTATTTACGTCATAACAATTATTATTATTTTTTTAAATAAATAAAATCGATATTTAAACATTTTAATTAATTCACTTTAGTTTTGCTTAATTATGCATTTGATATTTGGATGGAAATGAAAGAAGTGGACCAGATTCAGTATATTAATGAATTTTTTTTTTTACGAGCCGCAAATTTATTTGATATTTGGATGGAAATGAAAGAAGTGGACCAGATTCAGTATATTAATGAATTTTTTTTTTACGAGCCGCAATGAGTCACGAGTTATTTAAAGATTGACATTAGAATGTCTCATTCTACTTACATAAAAGTTAAATAAGAATTTTTTTTTTTGTAATTGTTTGAGTTCTTCTGTTAGAAAAAATATTTAATTTGATTACATCTCTGATTAGAAAATTTAATTAAATTTATTGTTTGTAACAACTCTTTATGAATAATAAAATCAATATTTTTCTTTTTTATTCAAATGCTCTGTTTTATGTATGCAGTACCATCTCGTTTATATGACTGTTATGGGAGTAACGTCCTATATAATAAATAAAATTTTTACTTATTCGATAAATGAATATTTGTTAGTCCAGTTATAAATATTTATTTATCCGATATTTCAGTTATAATAGTGATAGCTAAAAAATTACATACAGTATATAATAGTTATTTTTATACAAATTACATTTTATTTGTAATTAATAAATATATCTGTCAAAAATGACGGGTAAAATTAAAACAATTAAACTCTTATTCGTGCAAATTTTTATTATTATTTTGGAATTGAGAATAAAAAGATCTACACCTATTTAAATTTATATTATAATACAGTGGTACCTCGGTATACGTCCGCTTTGAAATAAGTCCAACTTGGTATACGTCCTGTTTGGATACGAAAAATTTTGTTTGGTATACAATCTTTGTTTGGAATACGACCGACTCGCGTGCTAAAACTTGTATGAGTCTGTTGTGTGTTCTCTTAAAAATACATTCCTTATATAAAAATTATAACAAGTTGTGAGAGCATTGTCTGGTCATATTTCCGAAACATCCTGAGGAGAAAGCAGAAGCAAAGCTCTTTGGAAGGATTTTTAGTGAAAGTCAAACCTGGTGAGCCTCAACAAATCCAAGTAGGGAAAAGAGAGGAAAATAGGAAAGAGAAAAAACACCAGAATTTCAAATTCCTGAAGTTTTATTGGAAGCGGATTCTCCTCCCAAACAATAACATCTCCTCGACCTCCCTTCTCAGCACCATCCTAGTAGGCACTCGACTCTTCTCAGCAAGGTATCGAGATTAAATTTTCATTTATTTCGTTTACTGTAATTGCTTTTGTATTTATGTATTTTAGTATTAAGCAGTGTATAGATTATTTTGTACAATCTCATCAATGCATACTATGTCAATAACAATAGGATTTTTTTTCATGGGAACGGATTAATCATTTTCCCTTTATTTCTTATGGAAAAAATTCGTTTGGTATACGTCCTGTTTGGTATAAGTCCAAGGATCTGGAACGGATTAAGGACATATACCGAGGTGCTACTGTATTGAAAGAAATAGATCTTCATCATATTTGCAAAATTAATTTATTAAAATGGTATTATCAAAATGCTGCAAAAAGTTTTGGAAATTAATACAAAATTTCAGGATATATATCGGTAGTACAATATTTTTTATAAGAGGGCATTCAAGTATTACGTAAGTATAGTTTTAGTCAATCTAGACCTACCCTGCCCTCCTTGTAAGTCATCATAAGCAAGTTATTAACCCCCCCTACTTAAATTATGTGATTTTCTCTAGCACTGTTTTGCAGTTTAAATATATAAAAAGTATATGATATTTTATAAATTTGTAATTGTTGACATTTAGAGTTTTTAATACTGTATTAAAAGACAAAAGTAGAGTGGATCGAGGGAAGATGGTTATCGGGGCGAGATGCGTATTTTTCTCTAGTTCGTTAATATTTCAACAGGTGGCGACCGAAAGTAGTTTATAATAACCTTCTATAAGCACACCAATAATATAAAAGATGGCCACTACCAGACGAACAATTAGTCGCATTGAAAAGCAAAAAATTCCTGGTAAGTGTTGAAATTTTCATCCAAAAATTGCACAGTCGGTTTTTAAAGTAACATTAATGATCGCAATGATATTAGAATAGTGGAATTTGGTATATTTAACGTGTAGTAGATACTTTAAAGAATACTTTGCTTTTGACATCATTCCAATTTAGCCATATTAAGTCGCATGATTAAAAGTTGAATCTTACCCTGATCAAGGGGAAAGATGACAATATTTGCTTCGTGGTTAGATGCCGAATATAAATTTTTATATTAATGATTTATTTTCCTAGAATCAATGACAAGAACATACGTTAGAACCTCTAGCAGAGGTCTTTGGTCCGAAGATTCTTTGAAACTTGCAATTGAGCATATAAAAACGGGAGGTATGAATTCAGTAGCTTCACTGCATTGCTAGCTTCAGATTTAGAAAGGGAAAACAAAAGCACCAGGCTCTCTAGTAGTAAATAGAAATCTGTGTTATATATATGTTACCGGCAATGTATTGTATAGCAGGCATTGCATAGAATGCAATATATAGAATACCTGGCGTTTTTAGGCAAAGTATAAAACGATTAATATTATATATACTTTTCCTAGGCATTATATAGAATGACCAATGCTAATTAGGCAAAGTATAAAATACTTCCGCTCAGTGCCAGCTTGCCAGAAAATATCGAAAAAAGTTTTAATGAATAATAGAAGGTAATTAGTTGATCTTGTATTTATGACTGAAGTAGATGAAACTCGCATTTTTAACGTAAATATAAGATCGGAAGATCTAAGGCTGAACTCACACGAGCCACAACAGAACCACGCCACAATCACAAAACGGTGGTCGGTTTATGGACGGTCGTGAATAATAATTATATTAATATAGAAACGCATAATTTAACTCAGACGGACCTCTAACTGAAGTCGCTTCAACCGCTGTCGCAACGCGTGGTCCGCGTGAGTTAGATTATGCGTTTCTAATTAATATAATTATAATTCACGACCGTCCACAAACCGATCACAGTTTTGTGGTCGTCGCGTGGTTCTGCTGATGTACGTGTGAGTTCAGCCTTAGCCATAGGAAATCAGTTATATACTATAAATGGAATTTGCAGAATAACAAGTGAGTATTTTTTAAAATGATGTGATATTCAACAAGTGAATTATTAATTCTGTTCTTATAAGGAATATTATCGAAGGTTCTACTGTTATTATTGATAATTTATGAAGATATAGCCAGTCGTAATAATTACTTTAAAAACATTTTAAGGTAAATCATTCAAAAAACTTCAATGATTTTGATTTTTCCTGGAAAAATATGCAAAGAATTTTAAAATGTTCAGCTCACTTAAAAAATATTCCTAAAATCTGCTCAAAATATAATTCATCAGAAAATTTTTTTTTTTTTTTAATTTTTGAAAGACAATGAATCAATTATATTTTGCATCCTGTTTGACAAAACTATTGATATTTTTAAAGTTCCTTTTAATTTTCATAAATAAGTATTAATTTAATATCTTCCGTGTATTTTCATATATTGATTTCATGACTCTCTTTTAATACCAGCAATCTGTCTTCTAATTAGCATCTATCATTCTATATAATGTCTAGGGAAAGTATATATAATATTAATCGTTTCATACTTTGCCCAAAAACGCCAGGCATTCCAAATACTGCCTAGGCATTCTATACAATGCCTGCTTTTCATACTTTGCCGGTAACATATACATAAATTACAGATCGTTGACATATAATATACACCTTGTTTCTGATGCAAATTGACAAGTTATACCGTCTCTGGCACATTGGAAAAAATTGATGGCTGTCACAACATATAGTTTGAGAGAAACGTTGTTTTACGTCATCAAATCTAATAGTAGAAATGAAAGAAACAAATTTGCTTTTTTTTTCCTATAAGACTTTTTGCTCCATTTTCTATCATTTATTGGTTAGTACTATTTGACGTTCAAACACGATTTGCCGTCAGTCAGATTTGCCACATGAATACGCTTCAGCAGTTTTCCTCTCTGAAAATCCAAATTTGAAACCTCTTGGAAAAAATTTTTACAGAAAGTCCCGAGTCCATTCCGTCTATCCCATACTCTACGAAGAAATCTGACTGACTCCTCCAGAGGTATATGTGGTCTATGATAGAGCCTAAATTAGCCTAACACTTAGTCATCTATGATCGGGAAGTGAGGTCATTTAGTGAAAAAATTCTAAGTAGCAAAGACATTCTGTGGATCACTACCTACTCACTCCATTAATTACATAAATTAATACTCGAATAATGAAAATGAATTGGCTAAGTCCAGCACTTGTCGGCCGGATTGGCCGCGTGGAAACGCTTCGGCTGTTTTTTGTCAACAGATGACGCCACATTCCATTGATTATATTATGTGGCGGGGCGAAACAAGCCTTCCACAGAGCTTAAGAATGCCGACTTCCCCCGATCCACTATATAATAAATATAACAAATTCGTTATAGTTAGCGAATTTGTTAGGTAAGTATTGATGCAACTCTTTCGTCCCCACGTAAGAATTTTTTTACCCCTCTTTCTCATTAAAATGCTTACGTAATACTTGAATGCCCTCTTAACATTATTTCATTTTTCGATAAATATTGACTCTCACGAACAGATTTTATACCGAAATTCTGAATAAATTGTTATACTAATATCTAATCAGTTTAACCATTACTTTATCATAAATATTTCATTTCTTTTTCGTGATTACAGTTTAATCTTACAGGAAAGAAAATAATATGAGCCAGGAAAATATCCAAAAAGTTACAAATGGAAAACATGCCGATGATGACCAATTAGTTTTGGTTAAACGCTACCGGTACGAAATGCTGAACGCGAAGTAAAGCACGTATGAAGTGAATCACAAATGCATAGCACAACTATATACTGTACTGCATATTTTTAGCATGATATCAGCCGAATAACTAAGATTATCAAAATTTAAATTTTGATTCAAGTTAATTAAAGAATCAGATAAATATTTTCGTCAAAACTGAAAAAAATTATTTGTTAGACAAATGCACTCAGAACAGTTTTTATACAATATCACTAATAACACAAGATAGTCAATCTAATCACTAATTCTTTTGAAGTTTAACTTCATAATATTAAACAAGGTAATGTAAGATATACTAGACCAAAATAAGAATAGAGTATACGTTAAAAATAAAACTATAAAAACCTATTAATATAAAATCTGAATTTTATTATCTTATGGATAGTGGCATCACGCGGGGGGTAAGGCCCGCACCGGGTGACACGATTGGCCGAGTGGAAAGCCGAAGCGTTTCCACGCTGCCAATCCGGCCGACCGCTTCGGCTTTCCCCACTGGAGGACTCGGGTTCGAGTCTCGGTCCACCCCTAAAATATTTATCATGGATCATATTTATCACGTCGATCTCTGTCCTCCATAATCCGGTTGATCCCTACGCAGGGTTGGACAGCCTGTGGAAGGGCTTGTTTTTTTACGCCTCTTTCCAATCAGGAAGATTACTAAGGGGCGGGGCCAGTTCCAACCATGGATTGCACCCATACCCGTGGAGGGGGCCGGATGGTGAAAGACGGGGATCGCCGGGCCGGACCCAGCACCCCGAAAAAACTTCAGGAGAGATGCATCCGGGACGCGAACCCGGGTCCTCCTGTGTGACACGCCAACACGTTTCCATCCGGCCACCGGAAGGGCTTGTTCCGTCTCGCCACATAGTATTCTTCCAGAATGGAGTGTGACGTCATCTGTTTACCAAAAAAGCTCGGAACTCTCATGAAATTTTTTCTTAGATTTAGGATCATTACTCTGTTAGGTTAGTTATATTAAACCGCCATATCCTCATGGGATATTATATATCTGGCGCGGCCACTTATAGAGCCTATCACAGACTGGTCAGCACCCATAATGGAGTCAAGGATGGGTTCAACGGGCCCAGACCCCTTTTGAAAAACCGGAGGTATGGGACTCGGATTTGAACTCGGCCAGAGTGGTAAGCCGAAGCTTTACCACGCGACACCATTACTCGGACTTCCACCAATGATCAACTGGATGGTTTAGGGTACAAATCCTTAAAGTCTGGTTTATTATTTATTAGGACCAGTACGCAGCAGCTCTTTAAGATGCTGATTTGGGAGAGGTGCACAGTGCTTTGATTTGATAAATTTCATAGACAAGTACAAAAATTCACATAAATAGAAAACCAAAAATCGAAATAAGTCGGCAAATAACTTTTCTTAATTAAGTTGGAATTACTTTGATTCTGGAACAAGTTTTCAAAATTCCATTAAAGACATAAAATAAAAATAGAAAAAGTTGTAGATAAACCATAAAATTATTAGATTTACTGTTTTCAGACAAAATGGAGCGGTAAATAAAGCAACTTAACTGAAGACAATAGTTTACCAGATGGCCTTAGTGGAAAGGTTTTGTACTTTCCACTCTGGAAGCGTGGTTCAATTACGTTATCTTAATTCTTATTTATTACATGACATTTAATTTCATGCATTTTAAAACATTTAAGTATACAAGGAATCAATTTTTATTAATATCATTTTGCTATTGCAATATAAGGATATTCTAGCAAAATACTTGGAAAATTTTTTCTCTGACATCAAAGGCATAACTTGTTTTTTCTTTAATTTTCGAAGAAGCAAAATAGAAGCATAACTTTTTGTAATGGGATTTTATAAATGAAAAGAAGACTGTGCAATCTCGGTACTTTGAATGATGGGAATTCAGCATTTAAAGTCAGTTAAAGATGCTGACATTCATAGTCCAATGCTAACGTCAACCAAACGTGGCAAACTGAACGGAACTCGGCGAACTTCGCGTAGCGAACTCCATGCTGGAGTCTGACTATAAACCAGCCTTAAATGTTTAGAAACTGAACAGCTAATGGCAAAGAATGATAGCTTTAACATGCATAGAAAGGTTAAAGAACTCACAGGCAGATATAAAGGGGTCAGAAGCAATGTATTGTTAGATAAAAATGGTAAAATCATTCCTGATATAAAAAGCAAGTTGGCAAGATGGAAATAATATGTCCAGGTGCTGTTTAAAGATGACAGACAACAAGAACTAACAAGTATACATGACAATGAAGATAGTGGTCCTCCTATAACAAAGAACAAGGTTTTACATACAATAGGACTGGCTAAAACCAATAAGGCATCTAGACCAGATGGATTGCTAGTTGAGTTAATTAAACTAATTAATGTTGAACAAATAGATCTTTTGGTGAATTTATTCAATTCAGTGTATGACTTATGAGTTATTCCAAAGATTGGCTGCTGAAGACATTTGTTCCAATTTCCAAAAAGACAAATGCTAAAAATTGCAGTGATCACCGAACAATCAGCTTGATGAGCCATTCTCTGAAAATTATCTATCAATGGATATGTAGAAAATTAGAACAAAGTATTGGGGAAATCCAGTTTGGGTTTATAAATGCCTTGGGGACAAGGGAAGCTCTATTTTTCTTTAATATATTGGCACAGTGATGTATGGATATTAATCAACCAGTATATGCCTGTTTTAATGATAACAACAAGGCATTTGATAAAGTTCAACATAATCACTTTGTTACTTTACTCAAAGAGAAAAATCTTGATAAGAAAGATATCAGAATTATTTGCCATCTCTACTTTGGCCAAACTGCTGTAGTTAAGGAAATGTGTGAATTATCAAGAGACAGAAATTCAATGAGATGTGAGGCAGGGTTGCATGCTTTTGCCACTACTATTTAATCTATATTCAGAGGAAATTTTTCAGGCAGCATTTGCCAAGGAGACAACTGGCATCAAGGTTAATGGAAATCCATTAAAACATACGGTATGCTGATGAAACTGCACTGATTGCAGAATATTTGGATGACTTACAGAAACTCATCAACTTAGAGGTGGAAACTTGTGAAGATAATGAGTACTTAGTGAACTTACGGGACTACCGGAACTTAGTGAAGCCTGTTAATTAACATAAAAAAATTAAATTTATGATAATTTCAAAATCACAGCATCAACAACAAAAGCTAACTGTTCATAGACAAATTATTGAACAAGTTAAGAAATACAAATACTTAGGTACAGTGGTAAATGACAACTATGATTCTGCAGAGGAGATGAAGGCAAGAATTGGATAAGCAAGAACAGGATGATGAAAGGATTGTTTTTTAGCAGGGACCTAAGCTTGAACTTGAAGTTCAAAATGTTGAGATGTTATATTTTTTCTGTTCTTTTTTACAGGATGGAGACTTGGATGTTAAAGAAAAACATGATGGATAGACTTCAGACCTTTGAAACGTGATTATACAGGAGAATTCTAAGGATAAGTTGGATGGATAGAATAAGAAATGTTGAAGGATTAAGAAAAATAGGGAAGGAGAAAGAAATAATCAATACAATCAAGATTCAAAAACTCCAATATTTAGGGCATGTATTGTGAGGTGAAAGATATAGATTTCAACAACTGATCCTACAGAATAAGATAGTTGGAAAAAAGGGTCGAAGAAGAAGACATATTTCCTGGATGGACAATTTACATAAATGGTTTAACTGTGGACTCATTGATCTGTTCAAATGGACAACTTCAAGTCCAAATTGCTATGATGATTGCCAACCTTTTTAGAGGAGATGGCACTTAAAGAAGAATGCACTAACAAATCAAAAAAGACTGATTCAGTTTACAGTAGTGGTCTGAAATGTAATCATTAGTAATTATTAGCAGTATTAATGAAGTATACTTGTTTTGTCTGATCACCAAAAGCGTGATCCTGTTTGGCAATCTACCAAGACGCTGACTCGTTAAGTAGGGTTTCAGGAAGAAAGATGAACTTCTGAGAAGAGGTGAGATGATGTGGTAGTACTTGTTGAGGGTGAGCTGTATCATTTAATAGGGTTATTGTAATCTTTCCTGACATTAATATTGAATATTTTCTGTATGTTATTACATTACAATGAGTTTAAGCTGTAGAAACAAGGCTTTTCACAGCAGTACAAAGAAATTGATATATAATGTAATTAAGTTTTGTGATATGGAAGCTGAAAGCAGAGACTTGATAATTCCCATTAAGCAATCTACAAAGAGAGCCAGCCATACTGTTGAGTAACTTTAATGACAATAAAGGAAATTTGTCAAGAAGCAGGAGACGAGGAAGAGTCAGATTTTCAGATATCTAAAAAGTGTCCCAAGAACAAGTATTGGAAAGTATGGATTTAAATAATTTAGATTGTGATGTAATATGCAGAATAGTTCTTTAATGTAAAACTAGTGAAGAAAGAATACTATCAATATCAAAATTGCTCCCCTTAATACAAGAGAAGACAGATTTTAAATGAAAATGAGAAGCATTAAGAAAAGTATTTCATAATATTGGATTTTATTGGATGAAAAGCCAAAACAAGATAAAATTCTAATTGAAAAAATGATATTATATTAAAAAGAATGCAATATCTGAGAAAAATTAAAGAATTTTGTTGAGAGAACAGGCCTCTTATCTACCTTGATGAAACTTAGGTAGACAATAATAGGATGTTTTCAAAGTGCTGGCAAAATTTCAAAGTGTGATTTTCAAAATTGTGATAGTTTTTGGCTTTGTTCAGAGCAGGAATAAGTCTAAAAGGATCATTGTTTTGTATGTAGAGAGTAATAAGGGTTTTTACTTAATAACACTTTGATTTATACAGCAAATACAACAACAGGATATTACCATAGACAAATGAACTTTTCTATTTTCGAAAAAAGTGGCATCTGAAATCTCATACCAAATCTGCCTAAACAAGTTATGGTAATTATTGGTAATGTTCCATATTACAGTGTTCATTCTGATAAGTGTCCAACCATGGCAAATCAAAAACAAGAAATTATCAATTAGTTAATGGATAAACATTTGTGCCATTCACTGAATCTGCGAAAGGTTGAACTATTGAAACTTATCAAATAAAATCTCCCAAAAGAAAAAATTTACAAATTTGACTCATGCTTCAGGATCATGGTTTCATTGCTCTTCAACTTCCTCCATACTACTGTGATATGAATGCAATTGAATTTGCTTGGAGTGAAATAAAGTGATTTGTGTAAAATTCTAATACAGCTGGGGATATGACAATGGACAAACTGTTAGCACTAACAAAGACTGGTCTTGATAGTGTCAGGGTAGAAAATTGGAAAAAATATTGCACTCATGGAAAATGCAGAAAATGACTATTGGAGAAAGGATGGCTTAATAGAAAATATATGCCGATCGTTATTAATTTCTTTTTGACGACAAGGACGATGACTCTGATATGTTCAGTGAATCTGACTTTGAATAATTATTATATTACTATTAATTGTAAAGTTAATGACAATAAAAAAATCAATTTTCAGTCATTTTTCTCCTTTTTTTCACCTGTGCTTGCATGAAAATTGCCCTATTTGCCAGCATAAAGGATAACTCCATTTTTTCAGAGACCTTTTTAAAAAAAAAATATTAGTATATTTCAGGCATATGACATGCTATTTTGAGAATGTATTAGGAAAAAAGTATGTCTAATATGTTAGCAAATGTGATATATGAAATAGAGGTAAACACAAACAAAATCTAAAACAAACCAATCCACCCTATTTGGTGTTTGTATCGGTCTGAATTGCATGTGTATTTGTGCGCATAGTCGCACTATTGGTGTCGGACATTACCTACAATTTTTATTGAAATTTTAAAATGAATAAAAAAATAAGCACCATATAATATGCTCTAAATGAAGACTAAATATCAAAAAGGTAACTTCTTAAACTTAGTTTACTTATTTAGTTTTTTTAAATGTTTCAATTTGTGTAACCTGAAGAAGGCAAACAGCAGAAAACATTTGTTACGTATGAAATAAAGTTATTCTTCACTGCAGATAGTGTTTAATCTCATAAAACAATTAAAATATAATAGAACAAGTTCAAGCAAAAGATTGATATATATTTATTATTTGCTAAAGACCTTTCAGCTTAAAAAAAACCATCTTCAGTAACATCTAATGAAAGAATTACAAATAGAACAAATAATAATTTAAATACAAGAACGTTTACAATAGAATCAAGTATAGCAGTTAAAGAACAAATATAAAAAATTCTAAAACATATAAAAGTAAAAGTTATTTTATTTTTTATGTTTATGTTATGGGAAATGTGCGAAATCTGGTTAATGTCGAAATTAACAAGATGTCAACATTATCCAAGTACAGTGGATAAAGACAGAAACAGAAAGTAATTTTTGTTGTTTTCATCCTTATCCAGATAATCTTTGTATTAACCAATAAGAACTAGATAGCATTGAAGACTATTTCTAAAATTAAGTACAAATGGCTACAACAAATTGCAATAAAATGAGAATTTCCGAATATTGAAATGCAAAAATAATAAAACATTTAAAATTTACCATATGTATGAAACTATAATACAGGATGATCAGAAAAGCCAAACTTAAGGGGAAGATAGAAAGAGACAAGACAAGCACTTTTCTCCTCATAATGTGCCTTCTCAGGGTGTAAATTTTGAGCTTCGTGCCATAGAAGTTTGATTCGAAGCAATCCATGTCAGCCAAATTGTATTTCATCTCTGCTATATTGAAAGAAGTTGATTTTCTGGAACAGTTTTGTTCACAACAAGGCATGTTTTATATGGAAGCGATGCTTGACTAGTCACAACAGCCAAGTATGAGATGAGGAAAATCCTCAAGTGTGACTTTCTCATGGTTCTCAACATCAGGTCTGTGTTAGTGTTTGGGTCGGAATTCTTGGAAATTTTTTGATTGGCCCATATGTAATGCCTTACCACCTAAATTCTTGAATCTACTGTATGCTAAAAATTATATTTATTTATACTCAATATAATTAATATTTTATCATCAAAACACACAACAGCAGTATTTTAGAAAATCAACACTTTAATAGGCAAAGTACTTTTGGAGAGATCCAACTTCAGCGCCTTACAAAATCATATAACATTGTAAGTTCTAAAACAAAACTTCATACGTTGTTTGTTCGATAAAATTTTAAAAAATCATAATTAAATAAGATTGCTTTATATTAAAATAAAATACAAAATAAGATTAACTAAATATGTAAAAACTATATTATTGATTAAAAACTATAGATTAATGGGTCTAAAAATTTTTAAATAGGTCAAATTCTATTTACGGCATATAGTCAAGCCTTAGACATGTTCTCTGGCAGTTTATCATTAATCATGTTACCAAATTTTTTTCTTTTTAAGATTTCTAAACTTTCTGCAACAAATCTATCTTCTCCTTGTATTGTTTGTCTAATGATTTTTGTTTTGTTCCAATTTATTTCCATATTATATTCATAAAATCTTTTCACGAGAGCCGTTATCATATGCCCTAATCTAATATTTCCTCTCATCTAATCTCAATTGTCTACACCAGGGCTGTCCAAAAGGTGGCCCACAAGGCTTTCATGATTATATATTTTTTTTTGTTATTATAAATTGTAATTTTCTATTGATTTCATTAACTACTTAAGAATTTAATATTTATTATATGATAATAACAGTAAAAATGCATTTAAATAAATTATTGTCGCAGACTTTCATGCTTAGAATTAGATCATGTGATTTATCTGAATGCCCAATCATTTCCATTAATCAATAAAGCAAATTTGCAAAGTTACGTAATTATTTTTACTTATGCCGATTTTCTACATGTAGTTATGCAGGTTCATATAGCATAGTTTTATTATTAAATAGCCATTTAAAACGTCCTAGAATATATGTTGCGTGATTTTATATTCTCATATAAATTAAAAAATAAAAATATAAAATTATGAGAAATCTCTTAGTTTCTGCAACTAACAATAACTTTATTGAACGTTTCATATTGGCCCGGAAACAGAAATTTCAATTAAGTAAAGTGCTCTAAATTTCAAAACCAATTATGTACTGTATATATATTTTTTCCGAGGATTATTGACCAAATATATGGCTACATATCTGATACCATCCATATATAGAATTATTATCTTTCAAATCTCTCTTTTCATGTTCACACTCCGAAATTTGACCTTTAGTCTATTTCACAGCCACAACTAGAGGATAATGAACAGAGAAGAAATAGTTTCATGTACCGCTCACTCTTTCCATCAATATAGATTCTTAAATTTCTTAACATTTACTCACCAAATCATTCTCTTTCAACCTTTTTTTCTCTTAATTTGTTAAGATTATATAGAAAATTGTAAAAAATTCGATTGATAGACCTCAAATTTGGGGTCTTGTACCTCGATAATTAGGGAGATGCACTATAAGGGGAGTCGAATTTTCAAGTGCGGACTTTGGTATCCCGTACCCACAGCCAGTGAGTATCAGAGAGGACAAGAGGGGCAGCTGTCCTAGGCCTCACGATTTTAAAGGCCTCAATTTATAACTCAATGTATTATAAAAATACATTTATGTATTTTTATACTGTTCGAGCTTTAGTGTTTATCAAAATTTGAAGTTCTTTATCAATATTTCGCTTTTCTTATACACTTTCCATGTATATTTGTCAATTTTGTCTTTTTTTTTTTAAAGGACCTCAAAAATATTAGTCAATTTTGTATTTTTTTTTTTTTTTTTTTTTGAAGGGCCTCAAAAATATTAGTTGCCCCGGGCCTACCTTTTCTCTGAAAGTCCCTGTCCACAGCATAGTACTCGACATCCGCCATTAATTTTAAATTCAATAATCATATGATTATTATAATCCAATGAGACTTCTCAATTACTAATGACGCGATTATTATAATCCAATAATATTGCCCAGTAGCATATCACGTGGTCATTGTAACCCAATGAGATCGCTCAAATAGCGTTAATCTTCCAAGCTTACACATATATATGTTACATATTTTCTTTTGCATATATAACAATTTCAGTGTCATCTTATATGATATTTTTATAAATAAACATCCATTTTTTTCTGTTTGAAAAAAACCTTCATTAAATCATCTTTAATCTTGAAATTTTTTGAAATTAAAAGTCACACACTGTATTTTAACCCGGAGAGTTGGATAATTGAAAGTCGAATAATTGAAGTTGTATTATATTTGTATACATGTATTTTTTGTATTAAATCAGAATGATCCCATTTTTCTAAAGCAACTTTTACCAGAAAAAAAAATTAGATTCTTATTTAATGATACAAAATTAATTTTGGTATTCTTACTAATAATTTTAAATTTTCATTTACTACTCAAAAATATCGAAAGATATTTTTGCGTAGTAAATGAAAATCTGTAACTATCTGAATATTTCAAGCCTATGATTGTTATAAAATTGATTTCTTTTTTACAGTAAATGAATAATTTTAATAAATAGCTGTATCGAGGTTAATAATCACACTCCTATACAAAACTTTCAGGACTGAAACCTATAGATTTAAAAAAAAAAAAATTTTTTTTAACTTTAATATTGATAAAATAAATTTATTTATATCAAACAATGGGTAAAATATAATCTATATATTTTATCGTTTAAACTAGATTATAAATAGAACATGTTTAATTCGTAATATTTCTGAAAAAAAACCTTTTATGATATCCGTACATTGTTCATCATCACTCATTAAATCATTAGCTACTGTCTGCATGCACCAACTTGACTTGTATACGATGAATTTTCACGAAATCTCGTATTTTTAGACTTTTTACAAGAATCTTCCACTCGTTTTTTTATATTAACTGTATTATTATGACATCTAATTAGAAATCTGATTAAATATTATATTTGTATCCATAATTTGCAAGCGTAAGACATGCTTGGAATCATAATTAGGCCTACATCACAGAATTCCTAAAGATGACGTAATAATCATGTCATAACAAAGGATGATGTCGCAATGTTATAACAACGATTACTAACATTGTAAAGATGATGTATTAATAATTGTTACGCCACACAATCTAAAATAATGATAGTATAAATATTATAAATTCATCTTTATTATTATGTATCACGTACTTAACTAACTTTTTTAAATATTTAATTGATAAATACAAGTATAGAGGTTAGCCAAAGTAATATTTTCCAAAAAGGTATCTATTGTAGTTACAGCTACTTACTTGTTAGACATAATAGCACATAATACTTATGTAGTAATGGAAAAAAAATAAAATGTTGAAAAGGCTATCTGTAATAATTTACTAGCACAAATCTTAAAAGCTGCAGCATAATTTAGCTCTAACGTAGTACTAACTAATAGAATAATCTTATTTTAATTTAAATTCAGTAATGGACGAATTAATAAATTAATCTGATAAATTCTAAACGTGTTTATTAAATAATGAATAAAGTTTTTCGTATAAAAATTACAGAAAGATGAGTGTATGGCTATTCTTTCAACAAATCCGTAAAACGTTCTTATTCGAACCATGAGAGTTTCAAAATAATTCAATATGCAACTAAAAGTTTATATTGGATAATTCTAAATGGACATAGAATCTTAATTATGGTATTCATAGAATGAATAATAATTATTCATCATTGTTTGATCTGATGGGAAATTTTATTAATATTAACAATCCGTTGAAAATTAATATATGTATTAATATCAAAACAATGAAAAATTAAAAAAGCAGATAGTTTGATGATAAAAATTTTAAATTATAAATTAAACACTACATACGATATAAAAATGAATATTGCGAAGTTTACTGCCTAAGCAAATTCCAGAATCGGCATTTTTCGATAAGAATTTGAATAATGTCTATAATATACATATAAAGAAACAGAGATTTAAATGAAAATCTACATCTGAATGAGATAGGAAAATAAAAAAGAAAAAAAAATAGTTTAAAAAATTTATGATTTATGTATGGCAACAGGAATTATATATAGTAGCAGAATTTTGCTAAATTATCGGATAAAATAAAACAAAGCAGTAATCTATTAAAAACTATTGAGAATAAAATTAATGGTACTGTAGTTGGATCCATAACTTTGGAATAGAAATCATAAAAATGGATAAAAATTAAAAAACAGTGTAAATGTTGGAATGATGTCGTGATTAAAGGAATATTTAAAAATTTGATTCCTCTATCTACTGTGAATAATGGAAGACACTACGTATAGAAAATTATTAAAAATGAATTACTTATAAGAATGCGAAATTACTAATGACTTATTTGACTTAGTTATTAACAATGACTTGTATGAGGTTAATATTGCTGATTTATATATATATATTGAAGTTTTTTTATTCAATTTTCATGAAATCGAATAATGAAACTTCATATTCTAAAATTATTTAAAATAACTTAATAGTTAGCTCTACTAATTTCTCTAACAATACAAATATATATCAAATTATGAAACAAAAATATGTAGCTGAAATTAATGTTTCATAGAAAATTATGAAATAAAATTTTATAAACTTTATTTTTAAAAGAATGAGGAATAACAGAAAGAAACTAAGAGAGAGAAGAATAAAATTATAGATCAAAGGAAAAACAAAACCGAAATTTTTTTTTCTTGAGAATAAAATGTTAGTAATACAAAACAAAAGAAAACATTAGCAACAACTTTTGATCTCAGCTGTATACAGTGATAGTGAAGGGAAGATAACAGTAATGAAATTCGTATGATACTGTATAGAAAAAAATATGTTCCAAGTGAAAAGAATTATATAAAACATGTATCAATCTCAGGAGAATTCAGAAAATAGATGGAGGCAGAGAAAGAAATGGGAATATAATTGGAAGTAGTGAATGAAAAGAAGAAGATAATTAAATCCAGAAAAGAAATGCATTTTCTTCGAAAGATATAAAAGTTTGAGAAGAAATGAATATTTATTTAGTTTACTTAACGCACTAGAAATTTCATAGATTTAAAAATTTTATTTATATAAAAAAATATTGGTTTATAGAATAAAACAATGTAATATATTTAACGTATGTTATATTTTAGAAACGAATTAATAATCCGTTCAGTGATTGAAAAGTAGTATCTTTATAAGAACAAATGATAAAATAAGAAACTTAATGTATCAGTTCTATCTCTGGATCATTCACTGTCAGTTATTGTTTAACTGACAGTTAAATATTGTATTAAGTGTGCAAACGTTTTATGACTTCATCTCACTTCAAATATCTCCCGATTATCTGAGTTAATCTGCAACTCGGAAATGATGTTTAATTATCAATGTTTTTATCTTAAATATGATACTTAAAAGATTTTAAAACATCCCAGATTCGTTTCTTTATAATATTTTTAGATAATTGGCGATCAGAATTAATAAATATTGCAATAATTTCTTCCTGCAAATAAAGAAATTTTTTGTTTTCTTTTTCGATGAATAATAGAATATTTGAATATGTATGTGCAATATATATTTTAATATTAAATGCGTATTGTGCATAATTCCGAAATTTTCAATTTTTTTTTTTTTTTTGGATTATCCTGAAAATTAATTTCCTTGCTACCCCGATTAATCGGGAATCTGCTATATTAACACTTGATTTGATCTCATCTATCGGCGTGGGGAAGTGCTAGTTTCCCATTCTTCACTTTTTCATATGCGCCTGTGCATTGAAGGCTAAGAATCAACGGGAGTCTAGTCCTCTTAATCGTAATTCTTCAATGCAATGCCCAACATCAATCTGTGTATAGCCACTTTTCGATGGCCTGTGATCTATCAGATAGTTCGCGGTCATTTTGTAGCTTATATTCTTAGTGAAAATTCGATGCTAAGTATTTAACTTGACTAATTTTATCATCCTTTCTTCATTGTTATTGTTTATTGAAAATGTAATATAGCATCCCGCAGATGATAAACTTCTAAGATTAGCTAAATCCAAAATCAGTTGCGATTTCTCTGTTGTTATGCCGCTTTATAACTAGAAGTTACTATGATAAGTGGTGGGATTATTATTCTAATATTAACCACTCATGCTTATATTGCGATCTGCCGTCAGATAAATGATTGTAGACCGGCGCATACTTCCATAGAAAAATCTAGAGTTGTGAGACCTGAATTTAATACAAATTATGCTCATGGACGATTACGCTTTACGATATGCCCCTCAATCTGATTTACTGAGTTACTAAAAAGAGCTCTCTTAATTTCTTCTAGTGTTAAATTTCTAAAATATTATCACTGTAAACATTCAGCCTTCATTTCTTCAGGATTATTTTAAGTATTTTGCGACTCCGTGAATTTTTCGTGACAGACACGCAATGTCACGGACATGCTCTTAGTTTGTGATCCTTTATTTTAGAGAATTCTAATATGTTATATATACATATACTTGAATGAAATATATATATATTTCATTCAAATTGAATAAGATTTATGCAAAATATTGCTTCAATTTTGTGAACATCTTTATTACATCAATAATATTGACTTTATATTTTTTAAATGACTTAAATTGATTTAATTGACTTAGATAATTAAGTCAATTAAAAAAATTTGAATAAAATGCATGAATTTTATTCAAATTGGTTAATAACTGTACGAGACAACATGCTGATAGACATACAAATTTAATTCATATAGAGTCTGTTTTCATTTCGAAAAATGAAAATGAAATTCGAATTTATCGAATTCGAACTTGATTACATAAATGAAGAACAATTTTTTAACGATATTCAATTAAAGATAAGGGCGAACTTCTATAAACCACAGATTAGTTGATACAGATGGGACAATTCACTTATTCGAAGGTGCTGCCACTATTGGCAGTATCTGGCATTATCATGGGCGTTACTCATTTCACTTTTGTTGCAGATAGTGGAAGGTCGGTTATTATTGTTTCTATCCTTGTAGATAGTGGAAGATCGGTTATTATTGTTTCTACGAATCTTATGGTTTTATTACAAAAAACCTTTTATAATTAAAACTTTCAATAGATTAAAACTAGTGGAAGGTCGGTTATTATTGTTTCTACGAATCTTATGGCAGTTTTGTTACGGAAGGTCGGTTATTATTATTTCTGCGAATCTTATGGCAGTTTTATTATAAAAAATTTTTATAAACTTTCAATAGATTAAAATATCATTTTTATTAATAGTTGAGTTCATTCCAAGTACTCTCCATAGAGGCACTTCGTTCGTTTCTTGTATACAATAGAATCTATCAGAGTGTCCTATCTGTATCAACTAATCTGTGCTATAAACACACATTCAAATATTTCAATACGTTCGAAATATCAAGCACTAATAGAGGAGTGATTTTCCGATTCCTTAGAGATACTGTATCAAAATTCATTAAACGTTTTGGAATAAAAATTTCGTGGTCCTTCAAATTAAGGAATTAAAAACAAATTCACGCATGCAGTCTTCACTTTGAGAGTAATTTGAATACGTTTTCTTCCGATTTGATGGTTTTGATTAACAAATCAAATCTCTGTAATGGTCTGTTATCTCTTCATATTTGATTAATTTTTATTTAAATTTTCAGCTAACTTCTAATTAATATAATTTATCACAAAATACGTTTTTAGTAAAATAGTTCGAAAGATGCAAATTTTAGATCATTATTGGATTAGATAGTACTTTGAATTAAAAATTAACCATACTATATTTCGAATTATTCACCATAATGCCAATGAAATGTTGTTTATTTTGTGTTGGGGACTTCGAATTAACGAGTACTTTATATTAACCGATTTCGAATTAATGAGGTTTTATTATACATAAAAACAATTTTTATTTACGTATCTATATTAATAAGTGTCGACTTCAATAAGTCGATACTTATTAATACAGATACGTAAATAAAAATTGTACAAAGAACAATAAAATGTTTACTCTGCTTATCAACAAAAGAGGCAAAAATTAATGAAATAATTATAATAATTTTAGCATCAATTAAGATGATTTAATTAATTTTTTAGATTACTATTTTTAATTCATCTTAATAATGCTACAACGAGAAAACTGCGGTATAATTTTTAAACAAGTGAGTTATAATAATAAAAGTTATATAAATACTGTATCTCTCTGGTTATGAATTGGTCCAAACTATAAAATAATTTTTAGAAAGATAGCTGCAATTTATCATGAAATCAAGCTTAACTCAATTGGCATTGTGCAAGTCAACCTTCAACGATCCATTGCGGCAACCTCACACCTTGTTGGGACCAAACTTATGATATTTTTCTTGTACAAGAGCCCTATTCTAGAGAGAACAGTATCTGGTGCTTTCTTAATTCTGTACAGCTTTATTATACTAGAGAGAACTCTTTCCCTTGGTCTGCAATCTGTGTCAGCAGAAGAGTTGAGTTGAGTATTAGAATTGTCATTCCATATTATCCCTTTTGTTGTTATAAGCTTGACTCAAGCATTTTCTGATTCAGATTGCAAGAAAAGAAGAAAAAATTTTATTTGTTGCGTATCAGTGCTGTTCATGGCATAAACATTTAGAGGATAAACTGTTTGGAAACATTAGTTTCATGCAGCTTCCAAGATACGATATGACTGAAGAAGTCCTCCACTGGCTCTCTTCACTTGATACTAAATTCTAACTGTATCTATTGCAGCACTAGTCATAAACAATTTTTATTTATTAATTCTTATCAGTGTTTAACATCCCGAAAAATGAAACCATATGAAAGCCGTAAAATCTATAAAACATTTTATATTGGTTAGGTTTTTTTTTTGTTAACAGATAACGCCACTTTTCTCAGGGAGAATACTAAGTGACGGGGCGAAACAAGCCCTTCCACAGGCTATTTGAGAATACTAAGTGACGGGGCGAAACAAGCCCTTCCACAGGCTGTCCACCCCTGCTAGCGGTAAATAGCTATTTTTATTTTTGGCCAACAGATGACGCCACTCCATTCTAGTAGAATACTATTTTTGTTAACAGATGACGCCACTTTCCATTCAGGGAGAATACTAACTTTGTCAACAGATGACGCCACACTCCATTCAGGTAGAATACTATGTATTTGTCGATAGATGACGCCACTTTCCACTCAGTAAGAGTACTAAGTGGCGGATTGATAACGGTTGATTTTTTTTGTCAACAAATGACGCCACATTCCTTTCTGGTAGAATACTATGTGGTGACGCCACTTTCCATTCAGGGAGTATACTAAGTGGCGGGGCGAAACAAGCACTACTCAGTAAGAGGCGAGGCGAAACAAGGACCTATTCCTATGACTTTTATATGGATTTAGATTTCACAGGCTGCCCACCCCTGCGGAGGGGTCAGCCGGATTGTGGAGGACGGGGTACTCAGTAAGAGTACTAAGTGGCGGGGCGAAACAAGCCCTTCGACAGGTTTCCCACCCCTGCGGAGGGGTCAGCCGGATTGTGGAGGACGGGGATCGACGAGTAAGAGTACTAAGTGGCGGGGCGAAACAAGCCCTTCCACAGGTTGCTTTTCTGCGGAGGGGTCAGCCGGATTGTGGAGGACGGGGATCGACAGGCCGGACCGCGGAGGGGTCAGCCGGATTGTGGAGGACGGGAATCGACGGGCCGGGCACGGAGAGGTCAGCCGGATTGTGGAGGACGGGGATCGACGGGCCGGGCCGCACCCCATGATAAATATTTTCAAGGGGTGGGACCCGGGATTCGAACCCGCCCCCATGATAAATATTTTCAAGGGGTGGGACCCGAGATCGAACCCGGGTCCCATGATAAATATTTTCAAGGGGTGGGACCCGAGACTCGAACCCGGGTACTCCAGAGTGGAAAGCCGAAGCGTTTCCACGCGGCCAATCCGGCCGACATATTGGTTAGGTTAGATATGTTAAGCCGCCATTATCTCACGAGGGATATACCGTATTTGCCGGCGTATAAGACGCACTTTTTTCTTTGAAAATAGGTCTGAAAAACGGGGTGCGTCTTATACGCCGATACTCAGTTTTTGATTACATTCATTTCTGGAAATTTCCTCTATTCGGAGTTATGCGATTTCTTTCTTGTTTCCTTGCGGAGTGTGGGAATATTAGTTACGTAGAGTTCAATGAATGCGCATGCGCTTTCATCGACGATCACAGCTGGGCCTAGCATTTCTCAAGTTTGTGAATGGGTCAAAGCTTCATGGGATGCTGTGAAAACAGAGACAGTGGTTAAATCATTTAAGAAATGTGGCATTAGTAATGCAATGGATGGTACAGAGGACAATTTGTTGTATGAGGACTCAGATGCTGATTTAGAAGAGGTTTCAAGTGACTCTTCATTTAACTCTGGAGATGAGTGTCTGGGTCTTGACGAAGAAGATTAAAAGGTGTTCTTTCCCAGATAGATTGGGTATTTGCAGAAAGTATTTGCTGTTTGTATTACTTTATATTTAAAATACTGTAAATTCATTATAATGATCAGTAATAAAGTTTTATCCTTCAAAAATGTGTATAAAAAAGAGGGTGCGTCTTATGC